>NQII01005832.1:0-143679 GCA_002778355.1 Clitarchus hookeri | reverse complement strand
GCTTTTTGCTAATATAAATAGAGATAGTCTCTGATAATAGGGCTGACATTAGCCGCAACATTTTTTCCAGTGGTTCACTCGTACTGTATAAAAAACCTGATTTACAGTAGAATAAATCGAGCAAGATCCTTTTACNATTTTTTCCAGTGGTTCACTCGTACTGTATAAAAAACCTGATTTACAGTAGAATAAATCGAGCAAGATCCTTTTACTTCCCAGACAGAGCGAACCCTTCTATCGGTGATCATCAAACTCAGGAACGCCCTAACTTTGTATGGTGATTTCACATTGTATTCACCTGGGCACAGCAAAACCAAGTGGCGCACACCTTATATAGCCATTATGGCCTGGTTTCCCAAATTTCNTTGTATTCACCTGGGCACAGCAAAACCAAGTGGCGCACACCTTATATAGCCATTATGGCCTGGTTTCCCAAATTTCGGCTCTTGAACCGGGCATGCAACCACCAGTCAGGCAATTAAGGTACCGAGAAACTCCGGACACCAGACAACGAATAGCGAAGCCNGACCGGGCATGCAACCACCAGTCAGGCAATTAAGGTACCGAGAAACTCCGGACACCAGACAACGAATAGCGAAGCCAGACGACGAACGTGCATCCTTGAAGTCCACAACATCCCACCCAGGCCTTAACGTATATTCAAGGCAGAAAAGTCAGAGATCAGCTACGCGTATGCTGCCCATACACGGTAAGCCATGTCTTTCACTCATTACAGGCTGTTTGCGGTCTCCTTCCATGTAACTCCACATCTAATGCTGTGCTAATGGCCCAACATCCAAATGGATGTCCGGATGTCATGCAGCACAAACCCCCCAAGCAAGCACACCCAGCCAAAAAAAAGAGAACCTTTCGTGTTTTCAGATAGTCAGGGACGCTCCCACCAGGTATAGTGGCCCTAGTCAAAAAACTGAAAATATGAAACTTACCGTTATTCAAGCCTTGGCTCCTTTACTTCACATACATTTTGGCGCGCAAGCACCAGATGGGCTGCAACAGCCGGACGGCAGTCGCAGTTAATCCCACCAGATGAGACAGACATGCGGAATTGCTTAATCCATGAAGATATTACATGTATATATCACTTCTCTAGGATCAGAACATACAGACTCCTGTTCCGAAATTGCTTTAGAAGCCACAGGGTATAAAAGTGAAATCAGCGATGGTTAATACTAAACCCTTGTATATAAACATAAACATAAAATATATGTGTGTGTTGCTAATGTGAAGTTATCTTATTGTGGTTTTAAAAGTTCCTAGTCACAATTTTTTAATCAAGTTTACGTTCACAGTAAGATTTTGTAATCCCTTTAAAAGCTCACAGTCACAGTTATTCAATAAAATTTACATTCACAGTAATATTATATAAACCCGTGCTAATAGGGATAACATGATCACCTGAAATGTTAAAATACTGTTCTTACGTTCTTCGGTTGATTTTATGCAGATTAAAAAATTTATATCAAACGTTATGTGCTTATTTCACTGTTATTTCGCTAATACCTACAATAAAAAGCTTGATAAATATTTTTAGTCATCAGATTTATACTGGAGGAAATCTGCCATGACTTTTAAACCCTGGTTGTGTGTGTCTATATATACATTCACACATGTGCCTAAATCTGTGTTTTACTATACAGTAAAATAATTCTGGTTAACTTTCTAATCTGTAATGGAAGTTTTTAACCTCTACAGTGTTTGGAAATAGTACTTACTACATATCAGGCTGAAAATATGGAAATGTTTAACATCGCTACTATACAAAGTTGGGAACTTCCCTATGCATTGGACTTTTTCCTGTGCAACTGTAGGAACATTATCATCGATGTATGAAAAATATTTTACCATTCGCGCTTTGTTATTGTACTGATATGGTAAATTTACAAATAATTTCTTTGAGTTGTAGAGACATTTTGCCTTTTGGCTCAATTTCAATTACAAGTGGCATAATACGCTTTATTTAAAAAAAATATCACCATGGAATTGCATGGACTGGGACGCATAAAATGTGTAGAGGCACAGGACATGATAAAATGTAAAAAAAAAAAAACATCAAAATATTGTACCACGCCCAACATGTATTGCAGGTAACCAACACTTGCAAGATGCACTAGGTATTGAGTTTGACAACCCGTAGCACGGTGACAGGTGGCATTATGGTCGAAAATGGTGGCACACATACATTGGATGTTCGTTTGTGGAAGATCCCGCTACAACAGGCCCAACTGAAACTCCAAAATCGCAGCAATTGCCACTGACCAAAGTTGCCGTCCTATCACGTCCCATATATGCGATATAAGGCCTGGAATAATCAAGCTGGAAAATGGTGTTGTCAAGCTGCACCTGGAAGGAAAGCACGCATGTNTGCGATATAAGGCCTGGAATAATCAAGCTGGAAAATGGTGTTGTCAAGCTGCACCTGGAAGGAAAGCACGCATGTACGCTGAATTTACTAGATATATCACCGCACCGTCAGGGTTCTTTCAATTGCCACCAGTGGGGTTAATGAATAGTAGGAAATTGCACCCTATACAATAACACCCATTTCTGGGGTGGTATGCTAATCTATAAAAAATTGTGGTTCACGGCACTGGCTAGGACGTCTCGAGAAACGAATTTGGTGGTCGTCTGGGTCTACTGTCTTGGCACAAAGCAGCGACTTGTGATGAGCTCACCAACCCGCAAACTGTCATGCTGCCCATTCCCGGAAGAGCGCAACATGTGCTCGGCGCTTCTCAGGTCGTATTGGTAGACGTCGTAAGGGACACCGTATAGATAGATCTCACTCTGCTGGCTGCATCGATATGAATCTGGTGGACTCATGCGTATCCCTAGCTGCCACTAAATGTCCCTGGATGGTGCGCAGGACGCCCTTTATAGTGCTTNTAACCTGTCATGCTGCCTATTCCCGGAAGAACGCAACATGTGTTCGGCGCTTCTCAGGTCGTATTGGTAGACGTCGTAAGGGACGCCGTATCGATAAATCAAACTCTGCTGGCTGCCTCGATATGATACTGGTGGACTCATGCGTATCCCTAGCTGCCACTAAATGTCCCTGGATGGTGCGCAGGACGCCCTTTATAGTGCTTAGGGACTATCACAAGATGAACCGATCCTCCCTGTTGGTGGTCTTCGGAACTTGCAGCTGCCTCAGGAGTTAGAGCTTCTTAGCAAACTGTGTACGGAGACTAAGTACAGCTGGTCTCTATGCCAGACGTTCAGTAGTGTGTTTCCCTCTTAAACCAGTGGACATAAGGGCCGTTTACAGTGGAACTAGCAGCATAGAGATTGGATCTTAATTGACTAGAGGAACGTACTCTTCACACAAGAGTTCAGATTCAGTTTAAAAAACGATCCCCGTCATATATTCGTCTCAGAGAACATGGAAAACAATTAAATCCCCGGACAATTGTGGAAAGGAATCAGTTTGATGGTGATACAGTTGCTGCCCATATGCACAGAAACGAGGTTGTCCAACAGAATGTACGACTTTTTAAAGGCGCGCCCGACCCAGACTTCATTCACATGATGGCAATGCACGTGCGCATCGAGCCAACCTGGTTGGTGAATTTCTTGAAGGTGTGAAAATATCCACCACATGGACTAGCCAGAGATGTCTCCAGACATTAACCGTATAGAGCATGCCTAGGATGCATTAGGGAGACGAGATGCAGCCCACCAGTTTCCGCCATCGACACTTGCAGAGCTCCGCTCTGCTCTTCGAAAGGAATGGAACGTCGTTACGCGGCATGTGTGGCCGCTAGGGATAATCACACCCCATATATATATATATATTTTTCCTACTCAGATAGCATATGTATCTTTGCAGTGACGAATTTTTAATTCTTTTTCAACACTATTGCATACTAGATACACTTTGAAATAATTTTTATTTTACTTTTGTTTCTATGTTTATGAAACTTTGATACTTCATTAAGAATAAGATATTATGTAATAATATAATTATGCTTAACTTTTGGACACTAGTGTATTATTCCATTATTTTAACTAGTTTTTAGTTGACTAGAATTTTTCACAAACGTTTATTAACATACCATATTTATTATTTGATTAACAACACAGTAACCGAGTTAGACTAAGGACATAACGTAATGTGCAGCGGCCGAAAAGCAGGGTGCTCACTTGTTCGGCATGACTCGGCTCAGCTCGGCACCAATCGGCTCGGAGTGGAATAGGCCTATATTTGCGCACTTGATCGAACAACGTCATGTTCTTCAAGCTCCCTACTCCAGTCCCTACACGTCAGTCAGTTGTTTGCTTACGACACGAGTCAGACACAATCCAGAATTGCCCTCGAAGCACACAGAAAAGTCAAACAAATCACGAACGAAATTTCAAAATATCTTCCAATAGAGAGTGTGGGCTGTCCAACTTGGACAACTCCCATCCTGTCACAAAAGGGCGGGGGAAACTATCACGTGCACGGTAAACAATTTTTTCGGTAAAATCATGCTGTGAGCACAGGACTACGTCTAGGAAACTGCAGAGCAGCGTAGCTACTGGAAAGCGTACGCGAGGCTAGCCACGGCAACAATCAAAGGGATTTACTATGCTGCAGCTAACATGTGGCGTATGGACAAACACTTGGCATGAAACGTGGCTCGGCAGGCGAATAACAAGATTATGAACATAACTTTCAATCCACAGAAATCATATAAATTCTGGTAAACGATTAAATCGAATTTTAAAATCTTTTACCATCGCATACGATGTCATAAATAAATACTCTAAAAATAGAACACGATAATTATAGTATTTAGATAAATTTTAGTTTGTTCAAATGAAGAATAATTAAATTATTTACCGCATTATAGCCCATTCACGGTTACTTCCAACTTTTCTGAAGCCCTGTTAAAGTTCTTATTCCAGGATATTCCTTCGCCTCATGCAAACAAATGTTAACTAAGTCTAGAAAATTACCCCAAGGGACAACGCACCGCATTCGTGCGCGCTCAGATCAATAATATGTTTCGTAAGAACTATTTCTTACTAGGCATTACCAACACGCCCATTTTCTCTCCTTTTTAATTCATACTAATTATATGTGAAATATTAAAATTTATTGATATAGAATATAAGTAAAAGTACCATTTTACCACAAATAAGGCACATTCATATTAATAAAAGCATAAAACGCTTGCGATAAGTGATATATTTAAAAAACAACCAAACACATCATACGATGGTTATTTTTCAAAGGTTTGATTCAAAAAGGTGTGAAGAAACCGCGAATAGACTGAATAGATTATAATCAAAATGCCAAAGGTAATGAGACAAATAAATAGTATTCGGAATCGTCTTCACTGACTTCATTGACCAAAATTGGGTTTATAAAGAAATTTAAAAACAGAGTCGTATTTTGATACGGTACAGTTACAGTGGTAAACAAATTGTCTCCTTAGTCATTCTCCCTCGATTCAAAGTGGCAGTGTGACAATCCTCATTACAGTGCTCAGACCTCCAGGTAATGATACTGTTGTGGGGCGACAGGGTTATTATATGATTTTACTGGATTACCAAATTTAATGTAGTCATTCTTCGTTTGCAAGAGTTTTCAATTCGCTTGTGGTACAGGTTAGGTTAGAGTTTGGTCGTAGGTGGCAGTACGAGAAGTAACCAAACCACACAGAACTAGAAACACTGTAAGGCAGCTATCTTCTTCGATAATTCTTACCTAGTGTTCTAAACCACTGCAAACTTCTAGTTTCTTGGAGAGCCCAGGTAGCTTAAAATAATGTAAAATTTTGTGAAAGCATAGGCTTTAATATCGGCAAGTTTATTGTCCATTTCGGTTAGTTGAATCCTGCAATTTATCAATAATGTGTTGATATGATCGTCCTGTTTGCTCATATCAAACATGAGGAATGGAGAATTATCCTCGAAGTCGAAATCCCAGTATCGGTGCTGATATATGACTATGACAGACAATACTAAGCAAACATATGGTAAGTAAACGTGAAGACTCCACAAAAGTTAGTTTTAATTTGCAAGTATTAATTCAAATCCGAGGTAAAAAATACTTTAATATTTCTTAAATCACCTAGTCAATATTTGAGTACTCAGTTTTGATTTCATTTTACTTACGTGTTTTGAAAGGTACGATACTGTATGGTAGCTTCCCTACAGAAAAACTAGGGTTGTCATGCTCGGGTATGCTTATGAATTCCACGAATGGAATACAATCGATATTTCTGCCTCTATCGATACATTTCAAAAACTGCTAACATTAGATCATATTTACATATACGTGAGGTAGCAGCCACTCGATTGTTTGTATTTTACGTCCTGGTTTTCAGCAGTATCCAGAGTCGCATTTGTTTGTGCATTTGTCAACATGATGGCCAACTCCTGGAAGGAATTAGGTATTTATGATGTTCTTGTAATATTCTGCAAATCTCAATGTTTGTAATTACCTTCGATACCCCATCTGGCCATTTTGGCTATGGGCTGTTGGTTGTGTGTTAAGGAAAAGTATATTTCGTGGTTGCGGTAATGCCAACACCTCTTGTTGGTCCAGTTGAATTCTGCCCAGTTCATAAAATGATTGTGCCTCTGAACCATGAGTACGAATAACATGACACAGTATGTCTTGATATTTCACTGGGATCCAAACTTCAGATGATAGCCCATATGCTACTGGTATATGCGGCGGACATTAGTAAATCTATGTTTTTGCAATTAAATCTAAATTAAAAAAAACACCATCCTCCACATTTAATATTTCCATACCCATTTTTTGAGACCTTGTACCCAAGACATTTCAAAAGTGATGTTGCTTGTTAACTTGTTAACAATCTGGAATGTTGTGGCCCATGGAACCATTCCATTATTTTTTCTAGAATTCAGGCCCAGCTCGTTCCAAGTGTAGGCAGAGCAATATTAGTTCGACTCTAAAATTTATCAATAGACTGTCCTGGTCAACTATTCATACAGTAATTTCCTCCATGAACTTCGGTATAACTGGTAAGTAAATTAACGTTTTACGGCACCTCTACAATTTTGAAATCTGGAGAGATACACATGTTAAACTCGTGCATTATATGAGTGGGTTTACCATTGAAGATTACTTATATATTGTTAACAGACAACATTTTTGCCTGCATTGTAGATTCGTGTAGTGCACTGCATCGATAAATTTTATGTCCAAAACCTAGCAAGGACATCAGATTTGGTAAAGCCTTTAGTCTCACTTTTCAGTGTGTTTGAAATTATGCACATCAAAAACAACTCACTTGGTAGTATTGTTTGCCTGATGCAATGGCTTTAAATTTCCTGTGAGCCTATAAGCACATACAGATAATGTCATTTTTGACATATCGGAATTTGCATTTTGAGCTGCCCACATTCGGTTCTGGGAACTAGGTTTGATAATTAATTAATGTCATTATCCATTCACCTTCCAAATTCAGTGTCGGGAAATGTATTGTTTAATGCTCACAGTTCCATGTCCTTGCCTGGGTGAACTGTTGTGTTCTGCATGCTGAAATAAATATTCATCACAAAAGAAACTGGAGAAACGAGTGGCCACAATTCCATTTTCTAGATAACTGGTCGGTTTTGTAATTATACATAGTTAAAATCCGCATAGATAACTGCACGATTATACTTCGAGCCTCTAATAGTGTGCCAAAATTAGACTTGCCTTGTCAGCTAGGGTAGTGTCCACTGCATGCATATTTTTCAATTATTTATGGGCAGCATACGCGATATCATGTTTTTTTCATGCCTCGTACAAGGAATTGATGCTGGTGTCCCCTCTTTCAAGCCCTTTTATTAATATATTCATAAGATTGCATAAACTCTTGGTCCTATCTCTATGAGGCATAGCAGTATACTGACTCTTCATTATACAAATACTTCTTATACGTTTTTTATTATCATGGAGATTGTCCAGCAGGACATTGGTCTTCACGTGCGCTTCACTGCCGAGGGTGAAGTCAATTGTCACGAACCGTGTCATGGCATCCTGTTGCCGAACACCATGCATTGCATAAGAACAGGACCATCTAACTGTGGAAAGATATGCGTTCTTCTAAGTTTACTAAACGAACCAAGTGGCCTATACTTATAAAATTCACTCTTGTATTCAAATTTTTTACTAAACCAAAGCACCAACACATTTTACAAATTATACTTCCTGTGAACAGTCTGAAGTCCTTTTCTCTGCAGCGATAATAATGCAGCGGTTCTTCATGATGGAGCTTTGCCAAACTCCATTTTCATGGTTCAATGGTTTAGAATGTGAAACAGTCATATATCCAGACATGCTGAAGCATGGAAAGACATGTGGCAGTGAATTCTTTTTATCTTTGCCAAACTTATCCAGAATACAAAAACAATTCCTTTGAGATATGTAAACATGTACACAACGTTTTAAAAGTTTAAATATGCATGTCGTGTTGCTGGACCAACCATATAGATTCCTTGTTATTCAAATATTTACTGCTACTTAAGTGTAGATGATATTGCGGACTTAGTTAGATCATAATAATTCATAATTGGTAGAAGCGATATGTCGTTTCAAAATTTAAATTTAAAGGCGCAAAATTGTTTGATGACTTACTGAAGAGGACCACTGCACTGCAGATGGGAAACGAAAAAGAACTTAGGCAAACCAAGACAAGACAGAGATGCAGTAACTCTGCCAATGCTAATTCGTAAATGCAAAATTTTTTACTTCTTGGCAGTTTGCATTGGATTGCACGTCATCAAAACTTGAAAATGCATGCCGCCTACAGTAAGTGTTTCGGAATAATGGAATTAAATTCTATCAGATTATTTCCAGATTCTCATCTGGAAATAATCCATGCGCTAATTAAATATAATTAATTTTAGAATTATACGAAGATGGTTTCATACAATCAGTCGCCTAGACCTAGCTCCTGAAATATATAGGCTGGCTAGATGATTATACGCCCCATTACAAAATCATACGGTTCGGAAAGAGAAATTTCAACCTGCCTGACTTGGCGGAAATGAATCGTTATGTACGACAGTTTATAGAATTTTAATATATGCTGATTGTATCGATTGTTTTACTGTATATGCTTGGATCTTAGAGGAAAAAAAGGATGGGTAATAGATGTAGTGTGTGTTGTTTTGACAGGTAAAGGGTTCTCCAAAATTTGTATACTGAGTGGGGAAAGAAATTTATAAATCCTTGTTCAAAGCACTGATGACATAACACAAAATTAGAAGAGTTCTTTCAGCAGTGAAATTAAGGAGGTAATGTTCGTGTGATTTAATCAAACATTAAAATTTTATATGTGTATGGTATTTTCAGTGCAAGAAAGTGACATGTAGCTTGGTTATCTCCCACCCCCAATATATAAATACACCACTCACTGAACGATAAAAATTAGACCTATTGTTATGAATTGATTTTTTGTTAAGCATACCTAAAACATTCTACATGGGTGTAGCAAATTATAAGTCACAGACAATTAGAGTACAACAGTTAAACATGGGGGTTTATTGAACATTTAAGATTATTAAAATAACTATTTATCTACAAACACTGTTTGTTCTACGTTGAGGGAGCTATAAATGAAATAACACAATATTAGATCATTCTAATGAAAGAGATCACGACTTAACTTTCTTGTTAAAACCTAATAGGAGAGCCCCCACCTTGTCCATGTTGCCGTAGGTTGATTCAGACTGCAGTTAGCAACGACTGGACACACCCACCTCCAGACGTCCTCTTGTTCCGATGTCCCGAAGGTAAAAGACGCCGCCCATAGTGCAAGGCTGACCTACAGCGGGCACGTTGTGTAAGTGTTCAGCCCTGTTTACTGGCCGGTGGAGGGGATTCTGCTTTTATCTTTCGCAAGGTTTTCCGGCAATCACGACTCGTGACCTGGGTTAATGTTTGAAAGTGCATATGATCTGGCAGGCCATCCAGCTAATGCTTGATCACATTTCATAGCACTATGAAAATAAAGGACAATTCTTTCCTTCAATTAGTATTTAGAAATAATAAGTGGGGCATATGAATATTCCTGCTTGTAAAGATTCGGCATTATGAGCCAAGAATGTATTATTTCGAGAGCATGGAAGAATCGCCAAACCAAGGTTTTAATGGCAAAGCGATTCAGGTTATGGGACTACCAAACACACATTATTTGGCCAAGAAAGTTTTGAAACATAACATACTTGAGAAATCTTTGGAGAGAGGAAAGTGTTGGTGGAGTAGCCTGAATGTTTCTAACTTTTATAAGCTCTGCGAACGACCACTCGGAGTACTGTGTCGATTACCGTGCGATAGTAACTATAAGTATGGGCGAGCGGTGACGTTTTTCAAGAAATGATATACAGATCTTTTCTCAACTGTCGACTTCTACATTTTACATATCTAACGCTTGGCCAAGCAGACTTATTGCTATCTTATTCATTCTGTACCAGTATTTTTCTCCCACTAATGGAAATAAATATATTTGTATTTGCGCAGTTCTGTGTATTTTGTGTACCTTTATTAAAATAAAACTCAATGCAAATTCTTGTAAAATTTGTCGAACTGCTAGTGTACATTATGAGCGACAAGAGGGGTTTTGCAATGTAGTAGTTGAATTAAAAAATGAAGAGACGTAAGGCAGGAACTAAAAAGTATTTCTATCGAACTGAGTAATAAAATAAAAACCTTTAAAAAGTACTTGTGAACAGATGACAAAATTATGCTATGTATATCTTGTATGCGTAGTAAATTAAAATTAAATAATACATGGCAGTATTGTATGGTATTTATAGGCTGATATTGGCCAGGAATTATTATTGAAATTTGCAGGTATTGTAAGATGAGGATAAACTTAACTTACGTTATATTATCACTTCCTAATCCGTTTCGATGACTAGTTACTGCTTTGTTAAATATTCGCGCATGAATATAATAAGTAATAAATGCTTTATCCTCGTATTAGATGGATTAAAACTTAGCACTCCCAGAAAATAGATCCAACAACATTCGTCCATTTCATAATGCCTCATCCCGTGTTGCGAAGAGTTTCTCGTCATATTTTAAGTACTGTGCTCAACGTCCCTAACTTTACGAATCTCATCCAACTTGTGAAACGAAAAATAAAATATTAAAACTTAATTATTTATTTATTTTTGTAAGAAAAGTAATATATTTCCTAGCAAAGAATGTGCCATGTTTCCTTTCAATTCTATGTTGATTTGCGTCTCAATTAGATCAGATTTATAAAATTCATGAAAGTGGTTTACACGAAACTCGCTAGGATTAGGAACCAAAGATAGTCCGCAGAAAGCCCAAATAATGCCAAAGTGCACCCACTTGCCTTGCAAATAGTTGGTAATGTAGAATAATCAAAATGAGAGAAAAAGAGAAAGAGCCGCCCAACTCACAAACAAATGAGTGATGGCTGGCAGCAACTATTATTAATAAACTAAGTCCAGAAACTGGCAAACAATGTTATAACATGAACAGAATACTTTTGCCTTGCAGTACGCCAATGTGGCCATCTGATCGCCATAAAAATTGCTTCCGAATGCGAAAGGGAGAAGAAAAACTAAGTTATCAGTAACGACGAGAATCCTAAGCATTTCCCACAGGAAAATGTACACAAGTTCTGTTGCCAAACTTCATCATACACCCATTGTTGTGGGTTCCAAAAATGCTAGTTATATACCTAACCGGATGTAGGATCCCCTTCTGTTGTTACATCATTATTGCGTTAATACACTCAAGAGCCAAAAAAAAACTGTTATAGGCGTGCGTATGCCAATAACAGAGGTATGAAACCAATCAGAGTAACGCGATGCCGTTGGCAGCACCTATATAAGACAACAAGCGTCTGGCAAAGTTGCTAGATCGGTTACTGCTGCTATAATGGCAGGTTATCAAAATTTAAGTGAGTTTAAACGTGTTGTTATAGTCGGCGCACGAGAGATAGAACATAGCATCTCCGAGGTAGCGATACAATTTTGATTTTCACGTACGACCATTTCACGAGTGTACCGTGAATATCGGGAATCCGGTAAAACATAACATCTTCGATGTCGCTGCGGCAGGAAAAAGATCGTGAACGAACGGGACAAACAACGACTGACAAGAATCATTAAACGTGACAGGCGTGTAACCATTTCTCAAATTGGGGCAGATTTCAATGCTGGGGCATCAACAAGTTCCAGCGTGCGAACTATTCAACAGGCCATCATTGATATGGGCTTTCGGAGCCGAAGACCCACTCGTGTACCGTTCTTGACTGCACGACACAAAGCTTTACGCCTCGCACTGGAAACACGTTGCCTGGTCTGACGAGTCTCGTTTCCAATTGCATTAGGCAGATGGGCGTGTACGGGTATGGAGACATCCTCATTAATCCATGGACCCTACATGTCAACAGGGGACTGTTCAAGCTGGTGGAGGCTCTGTCATAGTATGGTGCGTGTGCAGTTGGCGTGAAATGGGGCCCCTGATACGTCTAGATACGACTCTGACAGGTGACAGATACGTAAGCATCCTTCCCGATCACCGGCACTCGTTCATGTGCATTGTACATTCCGACGGACGTGGACAATTCTAGCAGGACCATGTGACACCCTACACGTCGAGAGTTGCTACTGAGTGGCTCCAGGAACACTCTTCTACTTTAGACACTTCCATTGGCCACCTAAATCACCAGACATGAACATTATTGAGCATATCTGGGATACCTTGCAACATGCTGTTCATAAGAGATCTCCATCGCCTCACACTTCTATGGATTTGTGGACTACCCCGCAGGATTCATGGTGTGAATTGCCTCCTGCATACCTTCATACATTAGTCGAGTCCATGTCACATCATCTTGCGGCAGATCTGCGTGCTCGAAGGGGCCCTACACGATATTAGGCAGGTGTACCAGTTTTTTTTTGGCTATTCTGTGAACATTTGTTGAAGGGATTCCACTAAGTTCTGATACACAGCGGATAGGAATTTGTTTCCATGCTTACTGTATTATTTGACATGTCAGTTGGTCAAATGTGTCTAAGTATGGTACACAAACGATGCCCCAGCTCATTCGAAAGATGTTATAATGAGTTTAATTAGGTACTTTAAGAAGGTCAATTAAGTATTTCTGGCTGATTTTCTTCAAACAACGGCACAATTCATCTTGCATTTTATACAGGAGAATTTTAATTTGAACACAATAAATGGCATATTACAAACTGCTGTCACATTGTGTACAAAGATGTTATTGTTCAGTAGGTATATATCCATACCAGAACTCATAGATTCATTAATTAAAACTAGTGGCCAATGCAAAACCTAGAGAAGAAATAATCCTGGACCATTAAAGAGTCGTCACAAAATTTCACAGATGACAGTTAACACTCAGGTAAATACCATTCGTCAGACATGCATGTCTTCTCACATCCACCCGGGTTCCAGATCGTGTATCGTAACTCATCACTCCATAAAACCTTGCCCCAGTATTCGCCAGACCGATTATGACGTTGTCTGCACCACTCCAGACGACATCGAGTATTGTATGTGATCATTGACTTCTTGGCAGTGGCATGACCATCAAACCAAGTACTGTTCCCTCCCTATCAGTGGCCTCTATGTCTGAGCTGTGACTGGAGTCCCACACAGTAATTTACACAGGTGTCTAACTATTGGTTCCCACAAAATTCTTGAGAGATCTCGGGATCCAATAAGTCACTTGGGCCCACCAGAGTAATTGTTATGGCCAGGGCTTCAAAATAATTTTCACGTGACAAGGATATTGCTAAGAGTTTACCGAAGTATATTAACTTGCTGAAAAATTTGAAGGAATGCCAACATTAATGGTTCCCTGCAATTCTGCTCCTTTAGAGTGCTCACAATTGTCTTAATCGACACATTAGGTCAGCAAATACGTGTATGGTGCCAAGCATTTGTGCATTCACTAATGTAATGTACTGTTGGGAAAGTATTTGGTTACTTTCAGTCATACAGTGTAGAATCCACAATTTCGACTAAAGAGAAGGCTCCTGCAAAAAATATTAATGGAAGGCTTTAAGATAAAGTTTTATGAAGCGGAGGAGCGCCTATTGAAGCATATAATTTGAGTAACAAGGTGGTTTTCAGAGAGCTCATAAGTGAATTTCTGGTTTATCACTGGCAATGGTGAAGGATTCATCAGATATCAAGAGTTTTAGTACGCTAAAATCACCACACACATCCACAGTTGGGAACTCGTAATCGTATTGTATCTCCTCTAGATCCTTATCATGGAGGTCGCCGTCAGACAAGTATAGCGGAAAATAATGCACGGCTATGATCTACGATGGTTATTGTTTCATTAGAATGTAAAAATAGTTTTATGAAAAATTCAAACCTTTTTGAGGAGCTGTTAAGATAATCTTTAAGAGATATTATATATATATTTATTTATTTATTTGAATGCCCCGGGTATCAAATTAAATTCGTGCTGTTAAATATAATTTCAGGTGATGTGCATCCAGTGCACTTCGAAATGGTAACCACCTCACTAGAATTACAGAGCTTTAGGAACTAGCTTCAGTGCCTTGACGCCTTTCTCGAAACCACAGATTTACTCTACTGGTTACTGATGAGTAGGGTCCCTTTTTTACGGTAAACAAAATGTGCTGATTTCGTTATTAAAACCTCACCATTTCATAAAATAAAAAAAATAAATTTCATCAAATAAATTTTATAGCAATCAAATACCTGTATTATTATTGAAATATGAATATGCTGTTTTTGTAACAATATCACTCAAACTAAATTGAATTAGTTATTCACTCTTTTAATCAATACATATTTAAGTGAAAAACATTCAAAAATATGTCACTATAGGTATGAAAGGACAACCTTACGAGAGCACACTTTTCGTGTAACACATATTGCCACATCATAGTAATTTTTGTACGATAAATCTTGTACTTTACCGAGGCATTTAAAACTGCCCAAGAGCATTCACTAGCGTTTGAGTTTTACAAGATATTTACATCACCCACTTGCAGTTTTTGTTCGTTGGTAGATATCAATATTTAATTAAATCCCGTTCAGTTCAATATCATTCCAAAACCAATCCACAACCGAACTACAAAATACTAGTAAATATTTTATTACTGATAAAATAAAAACACTTCTTATATAGTAAAAGTGTTTTTACAATGAAGTGGCAGAAACATAATTGTGTTTGTTTCCTTGACAATATGAAAATTACACAAATTTGCTTCCAATGCAGATGTCTTTTTATTTCTTATGTCCTGTTCTACACTATCATCAAATCACTGTGCATACAGCACGGCAGTGTTCAAGCACGTGTGTTTTCCCGCCCACTCAGTGTTTGCATAGAAGTTTTGCACTTTGGTCAGTTAATAAAAAAAAACTTCACTTTCAATCTTACGGGCACGACCTAAAACAGTAACAATTTTGTCATTCTTAACCGGTTTTGTGACGTAAGTACAATCACCACCCTCGCTCAATAGTTGCAAATTATGTGGTTGCTTGTTGTCAAGAACCTAATCACAAAGCACAGAAGATGAGTAAAGTCGGTAGTGTTTATAAACACCGCGCAAATATTTACTGCGTAATTATCATATTCCACAAAAAATATTAATCTATGTTATATATAAGTACTATTTACTTTCGTCATATCACTAACATGTTTGCTTAGAGATGTTCGTTTATAAATAAAATACACGTAAGCGTACTTCTGCCTGTGAACGGGCGCCATAGCGATTCGGTTCGATATATATCGAATCGCACTTGAAACGATAACCTATCGACATTACTACCAATCGATTTATGAATAGTTATCGGGACGTAAAATTTCGTTCCGTTTTTATAGTAAAAAACGTGATCACCACGCAAATAGTTTTGTGGTCCGCATGTATGTGAAGTAAATTAGAGATAATGCTGTATAACAAATGGAAAATTGTACTGTGGTGTTAGATACACTTAAACAAGAAATTTAGTCGATGTTTCGCGAATACGATAATTATTACAGAATTTCGCGAATTAACATTAATTTCTCAGTATTTCGCATTATTTTGCGATTCGCGAAAATTTATTGGTCCTACTGCTGAATATTAGAAGCTCGTTACAATGAATGGAGTACGGCAATGTGCCTTAAATACTACAAGTTCTAACTAAACGAAATAATTGAGTGGGAAATAGTTTCATAACGCAAACATGTTTGAGCACTTTTTAGGGTAAAAGTAATAAACACTCTGACTAACAAAAATGAGAAACATCAAGAAAGAGTTGTCTAAATCGGACATCATTGGGTACAGCAGCATACCTTCGCTGAACTTGTAGATGCTTAGAGGTGCAATGATCTGTAACATCTAGAACAACCACCATAGCGTATTAATGATAGTGTTTTAGGCATATGCGGAGCATCAGAGATTAAACAAAGTACGATATGTTACCAAACACAAAGTTTGTCTCGTAAACGCAGACAGCAAATAACATTTTTGTGGAACTTCTTGAAGCCAGTGCCCTCTCACCATAAGTGATCATGCAACTAGGTAACCAAAGATGTCGGAAGGTTACATAAGGAGTGTAACAATACTAAATTCTCGACACCTATTAATGTAGTAAAATTGAACGATATGTAATAATAGTACAATATAAGTGTTTCTCTGCTTCCTCTGCACAGCTCCAAGTCGTCCCACGGCGCAAGTAGCGACGACGCGTTCAGAAGTTACGACGGCCACGGCAACAACGGCTTCAACGTGATGTGGGGAGCTGCAAACACCAAGATAGAGAGGCTACTGCCCGCCAAATACTCTGACGGTGAGTACACGTATATGTCATCCTTGGTAACACTCGCCCTCGATGCCTGTCAGATACTGAAGTAGTGTAGTTTATGGCAGTCTGTAATATGACTTATGGCTTAAGCGGCAATTCCATTGCTTCATGTTCGGCGAGCACAACGTTATACTTGACGTCACAGTTGGGGTGTCTGTCAAACAGCGGAATGTGAAAGACCTTTGTTTGGTGTCTGTCGGATATGTCCGGAGTTATTTGACTTGAGGCAATCCTTTTCGCCCCTGTGCGTGGAGATAAAAGAGACCAACGCAGCAAACAGTGTTCGGGGTGGTAAGAGATGGACAGCATAGACAGTTGCGCGCACGAGGAGGGGAGTGGAGGCTGGTGTTTTTTCGAAGAAAGGCTGGGCATTCCCGTAACGGCACTTCGAACATGACCACGACTGCCATGAGCGGGACTTCTCGAACAATTGGGTCGAGTGTATTTTGACGCGTAGTGGAAAAGGCCGGATCGTGAGAAGATGGGCATCGTCTCGAAGTACCCAAGAGCACGGGACGTTGTCATGATCGAACAAACACACGCCAGTGTAAAAGCCGCTTTAAAGTAATATATTTCTATATATTTAGTAATCACAGCTATCACTCCTTCCTGATTGCTCGCTCTTTGTGTCGTCACTTTTTATCTTTCTCAATCGACATCACGTATGGCCTGGGTGTACTGGCCTAGAAATTGTCTCTCGCAGTCCCTTATAGCCACTACATATTTTGTTCTTAGTGTCTTTTGGTGCCTCATTATGTAGACAAGTAAGATTGATATACTCCTTATAATGTGTTGACATATCTCCCCGTTTTCTCTGATTCTACAGAAAAACTTATCTTGTGTCTCGTCTGAACCTCATGCGTGACTGCGACGACCACTAGCAGGTAAAAACTCTCTTCATTTTGTAGTACGATCACATTTCGTCCTTCATTACACTGTGACGTGTGAAGAGAGTATTCAGAGACCATTTTAGACATTATTGCAAGTAAGGCGTGGTTCCCTCATATGGGACCTGGGGCTGACGATCCCTTTAGTGTTAGTCCAATCGTAATTTTTACAATACATGGCAGTACCACATAATCGCATATGGTTGGCCATCGAGAGAGTTAATCCACAATCACACGCTGAGAAAAATTATGCTTGTTCCTCTAAGACATTTCGAAACACTTGATCTGAGATCCACTTTCGCAATTGGACGGCATCAACAGCTACCTTCCGCGGTGTCTGCCCGCGTTCGACTTACTTTTAGCACCGGAGTAACATAATTTATTATTGGCCGGTGTCAGTCGAATACCACAACCACAGAGTAAATATGTGCTCAGAGACGAAATGGCCCCTGCGGTTCTTTTGATGTAACGCACCCATTCTCTGATTGGTTGCGTGAGATATTGGAAATCGGCCTAGTGTCTGATTGGCTATCGCTGCGAAAGGTTCCCCATTGGTTGGGCTGCCGGTTGGCTATTAAGTTACCTGGCGTCGATTGACGAACCACGTGCCAACATTTTTCTCGTCAGTGACGCCGTTTTGCTGGCAAGTATTGCTAGAGTTCGTGGTGTAACACGTCTGTATTCCTAATATTACTCTGTCGTAAAGTCTTCCCAAAAAGACACGCAGCCAATTATAAAATAAATGCCAGTGACCACGTGCAATATTGTAGACCAGTGTGTGTGAAATTCTTTTCGCGAAGAGCGGGTGTCCCCCAGTGCCTCCAAAATTAAAATAAAGAAAAAAAAAATAACCGAAGAAAAGAGAAGTATAGGCGAAGCCGTCGCAAAACTTTTACAATTAAAATAGTTATGACATACTTAAAACACCTTAACATAATATCCCGAGCATAATCGTTATTGTATGGAATGCTGCAAATTAAGTATGGTCGCAGAGGGTACTGTGAAACAACCGAAGGTAGTGCCAATACAAACAGAGCATTTATAATGTAATTGGCTACTGATACTACAAAATTTATAACACCTATTTGCTGTTTTTTCATGGACAAACAGAAATCCTTCCCATAATTTCTACTGTGTGAGTTATCATAAGGAATTCGTAAGTACTTGTCATACCGAAAATCATCTCTGTCGTAACAACTGAAACGAATAATTGTCATGTCAGGACAAAATATTTATATTCTGAAAACTGCGAAAATACAGAACTGTACTTCATGTTATTTATAATTTTAAGTACAATATCTTAGAATCACTTTTTTTTCGTTTACAGCATTAAATTCGAAACCAAAAAATGTTTGTTTGTACATGATGAAATTCGTTTGTAGTCGTTTTAACAATTTTTTTTAGGTACCCAAACATTATTTGGTAATTTTTTTTTATTTAACAAAACAGCATTTGACTTTATCTAAACAACAAAATAAGCCTGAAAACAAAATACCTGGTTGAATTAACTCTATATAGTGCAATGGTAAATAAGCTACGTTGAATATAGTCGACATTTGTTTGATGAATATGCACCCGATGTAATTGACAACATGTTGTAGCACCAATAATTAAGATTTTAAAGGGCTGCACTATTTAATGACGATCCCCACCTTCTTTACAGAATATGTCACATGATTAATGATGATATAACGTACCACACCTCCGAATGAGAACACTCTCACTTTGTTGCCATATCGAGTCAGATACCAGTATGATTGAGCTTCACAAATAGAAACATTTATGCGTAAAGAACTGAAATTATAGCAATAATCACCATTTGTTGCAGGTAAACGTGGACTGATTTCGCATAGTGGTCTCATATCACGTTCTGATACGGCATTGTAAGTTCAACACTGTAAATATAGAGCCTTCAGTCACCAGAACACTTAGTTCCACCAAAGAGATGCATAACTTATCAGTTCGCCAGAGATAGATGTCTTTCAATTTTATCTTCCAGCGCTTGCAGGATCCAGTAATTATATTCTTTTTTCTATGCAGTAATGAAGTAATACACATGTGTTAGAGAGTTTTAATGCATTATGAAATTTCCACTGTATGCAAGTCTACATCATCAGCCAATCTATGATGCAGTTGCGGCTACATGACCGAATATGGTGAACTGCAGAGAAACAGATCACAGTGTTCTTAGACAATGGAATATACGATAGATCACACGCTTTCGCGGCCATTGTAGTTACACACACAACTTCTAGGCTTGAGTCGCGTCAAATAATTCTTCCTCGACGTTTCGGCAGTCGTTGCAACTGCCATTTTCAGGTTGAAGTGCCTGAACAACTGAGTTTTTTTGATCGAGAGAACAGAACTACCGTCCTAGGAATATTACTTAACCAGAACGAATGTAAATCAAACCCGGTCAGAGTAATTAACAAAGACTGTAAATAGTTTGAGTGAACTACTTCCACAGGTTTACTAGCGATTCCTGCTGACTAACAGGGAAATGGATTATTCCAAATTACTATTTGTCAAAACATTTAACTGGCTTGTAAACCATTAAGTGTTAATACTCTGATATGAAATGAATTTGAGTAAGTGATTTATGCCACTGATATACAAATTACAACTGTCGTTTATAAGAAGATTGTTTTTGTGTCAAACTGTATTGCCAATTATTTATTTCATAGAATATTATGATAGTTCCTGAAAACTGTAGAATCATACTAGCATGCAAAGGAATATGGTACATTGAACATTATAGCAAATTTTCAAATAGTTAAATTATTATAAAACTAGTACCTTAAATTACTCAGTATTTTGCACTCGTTTTATGCTGTAACTGTTGAAATGAAAATCGTTTATTAAAGTAGGGATCCGAAGCATTAGCTTGCACTCAGTAAGCAGGATTTATTTAGAATCATAGAAATCGGTGTACTTAGAAATGAAACAAATTTCCTGGACGAGCAGTATATGGAAAGGAATCAGCTGTGGCCTGTATTAACGAACCATCTCGGCATTCGCTTAGAGTGATTGGGCAAAACAATGGGAAACAGAAATCAGGATGTTCAGACAGGGAATCGAACCCGGGTCCTCCAGAAAGTGTTACTGCACTTAGGAGAATTGCATTGGATTGGATAGAGCTTATTAACGTCCTCCTGTGTTATGCTTGAAGACATATCAGGTGACTGCTTACAAACTTACTTATGACCTAACTTAAACCCAGAACCTCCCGCGCCCCAAACGGGTGGCGCACCAACTGACTGGAGGGGCCAAGGTGGCTGAGCGGTTAGTCTGCTCGCCTCCCTCCAAGGCGAACCGGGTTCAATCCCCGGCCGGGTCACCAGATTTTCACATGTGGGAATCGCACCGGAAGATGCCGCTGGTCAGCGGGTTTTCTCGGGGATCTCCCGTTTCCCCGCCCCTTCATTACGGCGCTGCTCTATACTCACCTCAATCACCTTCATCATCTTTCAAAACCTCGATGTTAAGAGCCACCCAAATCTCTTCACTTCTCTTCGCTTCACAAACCGACTGCGCCACGGGAGTTTGGCTGTTCAGGTGAAAGAGACAGGTGGAAATGACTTGCAAGGTAGCGGCGAGAACTACGGTGTACTGCTACAGTGGACTCATAGACTAGAAACGAGGAAAACCGATTTTTCGTCTTCTGCGCATGTGTTCAACATTGACCTAGTCTACACCAGTGAAGCTGTCAAATACACATGGTCAGCGGCGATGGGGTTTTTTTTATACCTTAATTTTAAAAAGACAAGCAATTTTATATTTTTACCAAAAAATAGCTAGAGGAAGTATGCACAAATCTCAAAGCTTTCTTTTACATAAGCAGTGTTCTAACCTCAGCCTATCCACGTCGTTTATGATAGTCGTATTAGCAGAAAAGCGGTCCAATGTTGGGACACGGAGAGATGTTGTGCGGAGCTAGCGTAATCACTCTACCCTACGTTCTTTCTACGAGTGGACCGGGCCGTGCTTGTTGATTGCAGGAGTGGAGCAGTTACGGACGTCTGTCAACGGCAATTCTCTCCCCAGCGCACGCCTGGTGAGCACCTCGCTGTTCGAGTCCTACGGCGACGAAGACCCTAACGTCACGCTCCTGTCAGTGCAGTGGGGCCAGTTGAACGCACACGACATGGCTGCCATCGCAGGGACAACCCAGACTAGTAAGTTACAGCACCGACCTGTACCTGTGGAACAACAGCTGGGCAACACCGGGAAGGAAACATGTACTCTTAAAAACACTCTTCCTTAATAAATCAACTGCTTTTACACGACTGTGCACACATTGGAATAACGTCCAGTGCACGTATTTCACATATCGAATTAAGTTTCTCCTCTCAAAAGCATGAAATATAAGGGAAACAGATTTACCCGTTTTCCTTGAAAACATCTTAACACTCCTGTTCGCGCTTCCNGCACGCATTCTATTACCTTTCCTTACAAGATACACTAAATATATATTTCATATCATATCAAATACAAATTTGTTTGAAGAATTATGGACATAAGCCATTGCAAACAATTCGCTGTAGTCTCAGAAAAACTACTATGTGAAATAAAATAACTTTGCCAGTCTACATGTGTGTCTCGGATTGTGTGCCTGAAGACGTGAACAGATATCAGTTCCCGAAATGTCGTACCTATTGTCGTCGAAGGAAGCGAGCTATTTTTCGTCTGTATTGTCGTCGTTGTGTTGATTTATAACTGTTACAGCCATTGCGTTCGGTAATGCTGTGTCCAGTTTTTGTGATATTCTTCATATTTGTTTTTTGCCTGTTTGGCCACCAGTTCTGGTTATGTTGTGTCGTTTTAGCCTACTTTACGGAGGAAAGAAAGGCTTATGGATCACTTTGCTTTCTGAGTGTGTTTGAATGTAGGTGTGCGTGTCTGTGCGTGTGTGTGTCTGTCGTGTTCTGTGTCCTTCCTCCCTTCAATTTTCGAACGCGTTAACCGAATTTCACCAAACTGGGTACACATATATTACCAAGCAAGGACACCTGACTTTTATAGTTTTCGACCACGCCGGGCACATACTTTGAAAATGTCAACCATTTTAAAATTTAGGTTGATATGTCATCTCGGAAACTATTCAACCGTTTTAAACCAAAATTTTGGATGCTAACAGCCTAAGGTGTAAGAATTAAATTTAGAGGTGAATATAATTGTTGGTTCGCCATTTTGGAAGATTGCGTCCCATGACAAAATAAAGCTTTTACATTATATCTCGAAAACTACTAAACCTATTTTGTCCAAATTTGGCATGTAAATAAGGCCAGGTAAATATAAGTAATTGAACTTTATGGCGGAAATATGATATTTTAGGTTTATTTGGCATACCACTTGACCAATTTCTACCAGATTTTGTACCCTGACAATATATATTACAGGCATCATATAAGCCAAACAACAATCACCTTCGTCTACCATTTTGTAAGATAGCGTTACATTAAATTATAAACATTTTGTGTAATATTTCGGGAAACAATTGACAGATTCCTACCAAATTTGGCAAACAAGTAGTACTGCGGTAGGTTGTGTTAACTGGTATATTTTAGATATTTCAAACAATTATTTTATAAAAAAAACGGCCATATAAACATTTCATCTTAAAATTTTTTATCTACAAAATTGCAAAAAAAATTTTACTCTTAAATTTGTATCCTGACAGTACGAGTTATATTCATCAACATTTTTTACGCAAAGCCTCATTTATCTACCATTTTGGGAGATATCACCACATGAAATAATACAGTTTTTATTCCGTATCTCGGAAAACAATCAGCCGATTTCTTTCAAATATGGCGAAGATGTTGTACTGTGGTAGGCCATATTCATTTATATTTTTTTAAGTGTATAAGTCTCTTATTTTCTGAATGGTGCCTATACAAATATCTTAGCTTAGTGTGCTGTATCTACGAAACTATGTAACAAATTGAAATTTAACTTTATATATTGAATCTAAGACATTCATTTAACGTGCTAATACATAAACGTTTTGTCATAATTTATGAAGATCGTCACATGAACAATGGAGGTTTTATGCATTACCTCGAGTACCAATCAACACAAGTAGCGTTACGGTAGGCCCTGTAAACTTATGTGTTTTTAATGGCTCATACACTTATTCTCAGGTAAGTTAACCCTATCATTCAAAACATTATACTGATTACGTACGAAGTTCAAGCTCCGAATACTACCTCCGTGATGCAGATGATTGCAAGCTAGCTTAATTTTACGAATTTTTCTGAATTAGAATCCCGGATAAGTGACTCATGTATTTTAATTGTTTTGGTACTTTTGACATGTTTCTGGTTTCATCTCTAATGCTTTCAATGAGATGTCAACGCCTACCTACCATCTAAGCTAAACACTTCATTATTATTTATTTACACCCATTTAGAGGAAATTTGGTTAATTAGTTATCAGTAACTTCTTGTTCTAGTTTCATCTGACTATATTTCTGTTCTAAGTTATATGTATGTTACATTTCGTTGTGTTGTGTTGTTGCTCTAACGTTATTTCTTCTTGAAGTGATATTCACTGTTACATGTTTGTCGACATCAGCAAACCCTTGCTCATTCCTTCATATTTATTTATATTTTAAATCTAAGTTATTTTTTTATCTAAGTTATTTTATTTAAGCTTGTAGGTTTTCTGCTACTATACAACGAAGTGTTTGCAATAGTGTTTGTCCATAATCATTCAAACAATAAATAACCCCAATCGTTAGAATAAACAACACAAAATTAAAAAATTCCAAAATAGGAATTTTTTTTTAGAATAAATACCAAACATATAGAAAATTGTAACATACTCAGTCAAGATGTTTGTTTCAGTATTAGTAAAGTTATATGCTACATATACATACATTAAGTCATTCGTACATGTATACATACATATATGCATACGTACATGCTGACATACATGTAATATATATACATGTATATACTAGGTATATACCCGAATAAGCTGTTTTCATGTTTCGTATTCATTAAAATTATCTTTATTTTCTTCAATATAAATACACGGTATATCGTGTTTCAAACTTAAACAATAATAAATAATTCAATAAACCATTTCGCCACATAACATTCTTCAGATAATCTTTTTAAATTTGTTATTCCGACAATATTTTATATTTCATATCGGGTAAAATTGTTTATGAATTACCATAAAATTTTTTAAAACAATAACAGTTTAATCAGGTTTACCAACTTCTAATGCGTTCAAATTTGTAGTTGTGTGTAATTTATTATTTTAATAATCGACTACATAATGTTATAATTTAATCTATTTTTAATTAATGTCGTATAACAAATTTTTACAAAATTGTTATTTATTTTTATTATTGTACTATTGAACTGTTAAAATGCACTTGATTTGAGTTCAGAATAGGTTGAATAATGACAGTTATTATGCTATTTAAAAATAACCTGGTTTCCTTTTCATTTATTTGTTTTCTACAGCGTTTATTACATTTTCAACTTTTTTAATAACACTTATTTTAGTCTTTTTATCCAGAATTTGTTCAGTTTTGCCTGTGCTTGATTCTTGTAGGTGATTAATTGGACAAGGGCATAATTTTCTCTTTCGCTTATATATTTAAACATTTTTATTTATATATATTCATGTATGCTATAATTGCTTAATTACATAGTTTACAAAAATCTAATTTTATAAAAAAAATTATTTTTTTGTATATATTGTTACACCTACAGCAACAGAAACTATTTTGTCAACTAAACGAGTTTTTTCACATTTTATTTTGCTTCTTTTGTAAATTTTATTTATAAGCTTAATATACAAATATTTGATCAGTGTATGCCAAGTGGTTTTTAAAATATTAATTTAATTAGTTATCCCTTTATAGCCTTTTTTATAAATATTCATTATATTCATTCAAATTACCACAATAATTATATCCTGGTAGATGAATTTATGGTAAATTTAAGTTATTTAATGCTTACTATACTACCTTTTTATTCTGATGTTCAAAATTCCAAGACAAATAAGAAATAACATTATAAATTCTAATTAAATAAATTATTTCTTTAATAAAAGTAGTAGATTTCCCGTTCAACATGTTCAGTATATCATCTTTCAATTAACATTTAATTATTTCCTGCATTTTTTCACCAAGTATAAATTATAATATATCATTACCATTTATAACATCGTCCATCCAAATACACTCTCTTGGTAAATGTTATTCCTTACTAACAGATTTTCAATGTAATATTTTTTTCAAGGTGTAATAAATGAGGATATTGCTCTTGAATTTTGGATTTGTATGTTTATGTATGGCATTAATTTTCAATAAAATTCAAGCAAAATTATTATATTAATCATCATGATAATTATTTTTATCTTTATCTTTTTGAGTTCATTGGTTTTCTTTTATAACAATTTTATCATAATTTAATTTTGCTTTTCTGTTACCTTTATTAACTTTTCCATTGTATGATCTTAGACCGAAAGTTGAATCATTTTTATTGTTTATGTATTTGGTTAAAATTGGGTTAAGATAGATTATTCAATGTGACTTTGATGGCTTTAATTCCTGGTATATGTAATCATGATCTTCATAATTACTTGATTTACTAGATTCGTCTTTTTCTCGTATGGTGTATATAATTTACGATTGAAAAAAAGAGTTACACGTATTTCTGTTAACGTATCATTTTCTTGTTGTTTATTTTGTTCAACTAATTTTTCTATTGGTTTTATCTATATTTTATAGATCGTGTACAAAGGGAATATATTTTTTCCTTATTTTCTTCATAGTTACCTTAATGAGATCTTTTATAAAGTTTCAATTTCTCAATATGAAAATTAACTTGTAGAACTTTTTATGTGTTAAATATATATAGTATTCCTTTATATAATTCCAAATATATGTAAGTTTTATATTTTTACTTTATGTTGAATGCTATTCATTATCAAATAAAAATTAAAAACACAGAGATCTTGAACTATAGCGGAAGTTCACGAACAAATTATAATAAACACCGGAGTGGGGTAGATAAGTACAAATGGAGCATATTTAATGAAGGAACCAATAGTCTAAAACAGCTAATGGCAGTGGCAATGTTCAGGGGCGGGTAGCCAATCACAATAACTTGGCTACAGGTAGTGCAATGAAATGACATTTTTTTACACGTTTGGGTTAAAGGCATGGGGCATAGTGTCTGTTCGATGTCTTTGTTCAAAGTGTCTGTTCAAACTGTCCGCCGCCGTCAGCCACACAGGCGCTGCAGCGCTGAAGCATGTTGAGACGCACACGTGCAAAGGTTTCCGGCGTAATGAGCTCATCCCTCGTGTCAAGTGGTGTGGCATACACCATCGATTTAATGTGTCCCCACAGCCAGAAGTCAGGCGATGTGATGTCAGGTGAGTGCATGTCGAGGTGCCGGCGAAACGCAATGGCGCAATGAGGGCGGGGTCCCGTCCTGCTGAAACCACATCGCCTCACGAGCATCTAAAGGAACTTCCTCCAAGTATTCCGGTAACACGTCCTGCAGGAACTGTAGATACGTAGCGCCTCCGAGACTGCGACAGTGCGGTACTGAGCAGTGTTATAAGGCACGCAGACCTGCGCACAGGCTGGTTACAATGCTACCTACACAAGGTTGCATACCCGCACCTGCTTATGGACATTGCCATCAGCAGGTTAATTATGGACGTTGGACTATTGTTCCTTGATGAAATATGCTCAATTTGTACTTATCTACCCCACTCTGGAGTTTATTATTATTTGCTCGTGAACATTACGTATGAAAAGTTCTGATAGGCAATTCTTTCCTTCAGTAAACCAAACAAGAAGTAATTTGAATGATAAAAAATTAAACTTTAACTTGACATTCTTACAGACAATGCATTTACTTCTCCCCAGTTATGATTATGTTCACCAAAAATTAAGAATTACTTTACTAGATACAACATTAAATTATCCTAGAGGTGTTATATTTGCACTGTAACCTTAACTTTTTCTTTTTCAGATTTTTAATGTTGAATTTTCAAAATACGCATGTATTATAGAAGCTGTGGATTACCCTGCACTTACTGATTTGATGATGAATGCTTTAGTACCATCGTCATCAAAAATAANATTATAGAAGCTGTGGATTACCCTGCACTTACTGATTTGATGATGAATGCTTTAGTACCATCGTCATCAAAAATAATATTTACAAATGAGCAGAATTGTTAACAAATGTTAAGATAAATCTGCATATTACAATTAATCTAATAAGATCAAGAATTTTTTTGGTGTTTACAAAAAATAACACTTATGTTTATTAAAACGGAGGCTACAAAATCACATTTTATAAAATTCATCACATAATAATTGCTGATATGAATATCAAATTAATGATCATAACCAGGTGATACTAATTTTTTAGCGGTATAATCGTCATTCAGAAACAAGATATAATGTGGCCGATGTTGAATATGAAGCTAACATTGCTATTTCTATTAATATTTTATTAACATTCTTAAATACCTACTAGTGTTAATTATTATAAGATTTTAGGAAAAGTGCTTTGAAGTTCCATGTTTTTAATTTTGCTATCAGATATCAGCTCATTTGGGATTATTTTTAGCTTAATTACGAGATTGCTCACGGTTCATGAGAAAGTATGGGTGAAAATACACACCGTTTGCACAGAATACCACGCCAGACTTCACGAATGTATTTTTATACATTCAAACAAAGATTTTATAATTGATTTCATCATAAAATGTATCTTACTTGCAATGATTTGAGAAGTTAGAAATATAAAATAGATACTAATTATTGCATCATGTCTACAGACAATAGCTGTTGTGAAATAAATTATTATTCATTAATTATTAGAAGACCACAAAACATAATAGATTAGTTTGTATATTGAGAAAAACTACAACAATAAGAGACAAAACAAATGTTAAAATAAGAGTTGATTTAAATAAAGCCACTTAAGTTGGAAATTTTGTAATGTTGTTCTGAAATGTCAAAAGAAATCTCACATATGATTATCCGAGAGAAAGTATTACAGAAAATAAATTAATATTTGTTATATTTGATACATAAAAAATTTGTATTAACGTGCGATATTTACAAGATCGATATAATTTTATATAAATATTTTTTTTTAGTGTTTATTATTACTTTGTATAATTTTCCTGTTATAATTCGAGTATTTCATATTAAAATTTTATGATTTTCATACGCCATATGTACTGTGAATTACGCCATTTAGATATTGCATTAATATACTCCTATTGATCCGAGAAAACTGCTCTTCCGTTCGGCCATATCGTAACGAATCTCTCTCTCTCTCTCTCTCTCTCTCTCTCTCTCTCTCTCTCTCTCTCTCGCTATATATATATATATATATATGTATGTGTGTGTGTGTGTGTGTGTGTGTGTGAATCATACAGAATATATCAAATCCANATATATATATATATATATATGTATGTGTGTGTGTGTGTGTGTGTGTGTGTGAATCATACAGAATATATCAAATCCATTCACCTTGAAAATCGTTTTGCACTACCAGGATTTTTTACACACCATTTGCACAGAAAACCACGCCAGACTTAACGAATGTATTTTTATAGATTTTGGTAATCCTTCATATACGACCAATTNTTGGTGTTTACAAAAAATAACACTTATGTTTATTAAAACGGAGGCTACAAAATCACATTTTATAAAATTCATCACATAATAATTGCTGATATGAATATCAAATTAATGATCATAACCAGGTGATACTAATTTTTTAGCGGTATAATCGTCATTCAGAAACAAGATATAATGTGGCCGATGTTGAATATGAAGCTAACATTGCTATTTCTATTAATATTTTATTAACATTCTTAAATACCTACTAGTGTTAATTATTATAAGATTTTAGGAAAAGTGCTTTGAAGTTCCATGTTTTTAATTTTGCTATCAGATATCAGCTCATTTGGGATTATTTTTAGCTTAATTACGAGATTGCTCACGGTTCATGAGAAAGTATGGGTGAAAATACACACCGTTTGCACAGAATACCACGCCAGACTTCACGAATGTATTTTTATACATTCAAACAAAGATTTTATAATTGATTTCATCNTTGCACAGAATACCACGCCAGACTTCACGAATGTATTTTTATACATTCAAACAAAGATTTTATAATTGATTTCATCGTAAAATGTATCTTACTTGCAATGATTTGAGAAGTTAGAAATATAAAATAGATACTAATTATTGCATCATGTCTACAGACAATAGCTGTTGTGAAATAAATTATTATTCATTAATTATTAGAAGACCACAAAACATAATAGATTAGTTTGTATATTGAGAAAAACTACAACAATAAGAGACAAAACAAATGTTAAAATAAGAGTTGATTTAAATAAAGCCACTTAAGTTGGAAATTTTGTAATGTTGTTCTGAAATGTCAAAAGAAATCTCACATATGATTATCCGAGAGAAAGTATTACAGAAAATAAATTAATATTTGTTATATTTGATACATAAAAAAATTTGTATTAACGTGCGATATTTACAAGATCGATATAATTTTATATAAATATTTTTTTTTAGTGTTTATTATTACTTTGTATAATTTTCCTGTTATAATTCGAGTATTTCATATTAAAATTTTATGATTTTCATACGCCATATGTACTGTGAATTACGCCATTTAGATATTGCATTAATATACTCCTATTGATCCGAGAAAACTGCTCTTCCGTTCGGCCATATCGTAACGAATCTCTCTCTCTCTCTCTCTCTCTCTCTCTCTCTCTCTCTCTCTCTCTCTCGCTATATATATATATATATATGTATGTGTGTGTGTGTGTGTGTGTGTGTGAATCATACAGAATATATCAAATCCATTCACCTTGAAAATCGTTTTGCACTACCAGGATTTTTTACACACCGTTTGCACAGAAAACCACGCCAGACTTAACGAATGTATTTTTATAGATTTTGGTAATCCTTCATATGCGACCAATTNGTTTGCACAGAAAACCACGCCAGACTTAACGAATGTATTTTTATAGATTTTGGTAATCCTTCATATGCGACCAATTACAGGTGGTGCTAAACCTTTTCCTAAGGTTTGTATAAAAGATGAAGTCAGAACATAAGTACAGTACATCTCTCAACAACACAAAGCATTTTAATTAAAGAAATAAGTATGTTTTCCTTATCCAATCACTGTTTTTAATATATCCCTGAGCCACACCACATGAATGGACACAGTAAGTACGTGTCCCTTGCTAAAATTAAACAAAGAGTTTTTTTGGTGGCTACTGAGAAATGAATTTGCAGTCATATCCGGTCATTGTATCCAGTACGTTGTCCGGTGAAATTATGTTGTGTTGCCCCTCATTTTTATCATTAAAAAAATCTTCAACTTATTTTTAAAATAGTTCCAATTTCAGGACGAGATCATATTAAAACTTTTGTCATATTTTCTCACAAGTCAGTCAAGAGAAGAATTTGATCGGCATGCATAGAGCATCAACAACTGATTTCAAAACAACGGTTGCCGCTTCAGAAGCCCAGCGAGCTGGTGCAATGGTAACGGCTTGTACTCGCATTATTATTATTATGTCTTTTATTGGTAGCGAAGTTATGGCTTTCACCCTCTCTTACACTTAACCATGTATATCAATGTGTAACAAACATGAAATTGCACAACTGGGTTATCAATCACAAAAACACATAAACATACAATAACATTTTTATAAAAAGTTACACCCGAAACACTTATAAATAAGTTGAAACAAAATGTTGTTTTAACCGTTGGTAAAAACTAGCACGGAAAGAATTAAAATGAAATTTATAAAAATAACGATCCATTTTTAAATACGTAGAAGAGAAATGTTAATCGGTGGCTTCTTCATGTACACTGAAGAGCCAAAATAACTGGTACACCTGTCTAATATCGTGTAGGGCCCCCGCGAGCACGCAGAAGTGCCGCAAGACGACGTGGCATGGACTCGACTAATGCATTAAGGTATGCAGGAGGCAATTCACACCTTGAAACCTGCAGGGTAGTCCACAAATCCATAGAATTGCGAGGCGGTGGAGATCTCTTCTGAACAGCACGCTGCAAGGCATTNGAGATCTCTTCTGAACAGCACGCTGCAAGGCATTCCAGATATGGTCAATAATGTTCATGTCTGGTGATTTAGGTGGCCAATGGAAGTGTCTAAAGTCAGAAGAGTGTTCCTGGGGCCACTCAGTAGCAACTCTCGACGTGCGGGGTGTCGCATTTTCCTGCTGGAATTGTCCACGTCCGTCGGAATGCTCAATGGAGATGAATGGGTGCAGGTGACCGGACAGGATGCTTACGTATCTGTCACCTGTCAGAGTCGTATCTAGACGTATCAGGGGTCCCATTTCCCGCTAAATGCACACACTCCATACCATGGCAGAGCCTCCACCAGCTCGAACAGTCCCCTGTTGAAATGTAGGGTCGATGAATTTATGAGGATGTCTCCATACCCATACACGTCCATCCATCCGATACAATTAGAAACGAGATTCGTCAGACCAGGCAACGCGTTTCCAGTCATCAACAGTCCAATGGCGGTGTTGGCGGGCCCCTTGCGAGGCGTAAAGCTTTGTGTCGTGCAGTCAACAACGGTACACGAGTGGGCCTTCGGCTCCGAAAGCCCATATCAATGATGGTCCGTTGAATAGTTCGCACGCTGGCACTTTTTGATGCCCCAGCATTGAAATTTGCGCCAATTTGAGAAATGGTTGCACGCCTGTCACGTTTAATGATTATCGTCAGTCGTTGTTTGTCACGTTCGTTCACGATCTTTTTCCGGCCGCAAAGATGTCGAAGATTTGATGTTTTACCGGATTCCCGATATTCATGGTACACTCGTGAAATGGCCGTATGCGAAAATGCAAATTTTATCGCTATCTCGGAGATGCTATGTCCCATCTCTCGTGGGCCGACTATATCACCACGCACGCTCAAACTCACTTAAATCTTGATAACCTGTCATTATAACAGCAGTAACCGATCTAGCAACTTTGCCAGACGCTTGTTGTCTTATATAGGCGCTGCCGACCGCATCGCGTTTCTCTGATTGGTTCCATGCCTCTGTTATTTGCATACGCACACCTATACCAGTTTTTTTGGCTCTCCAGTGTACATAAACTCTTTAGTTTTTTACTTGAAGAAACGCGTGGAAAAACCTTACAGTATACCGAAGTAAAACAAATATCACGATAAAATTAAGAGGAAGGAGGGATCAGAGTAACCCAACAAAATTTTTTTTTTAAATTATTATTAGTTTACAACAAATACAAAATCAAAATGGGGAGCGAAAGTAACATAGCGCCATATTTCTACATTTTTTTAAACTTTTCATGTGAAAAAATAATTTTTTACTTATGTTTGAAATTACTGACGTTCGGACAGTCTTTCAAATTTCTAGGCAGGTCATTCCAAGAACGAGCACTCGAGACCGTGAAGGACTGGGAAAATAATTTGGACTTGTGCAAGTATTTCCCGAGACACTTGTTCCGTTTACAATGACCTCGCTGTGGACGGGACTTGCAAGTGACAACAAGCAAACCCAGCTTAGCAGACTGAGAAAAAAGGCACTTGAAGTCATCGAAGTGCGGGAACAGCAAGTTAAGTTTCGGCGGGTGGTCTCTGTTGCAGGGTGGCCGTTCACGGACTGCTGCGCGGAAACTGGTGGCTCGCCGGTGCCGACGCAGGTCGGTGACAAGTCCTGCCTGCCCATNAGTGACGATCCTGTGTACTCCGCGCACGGCCGCACCTGCATGAACTTCGTGCGCTCCGGCGCGGCCAGCGGCGCCAGCCCCGGGGAACCTGCCGACCAGGTGCGCTTCTTCACGCACACTACCTATTGAGCAGTCACTCCCACTTTCACTACTCGCCACACATGTGTCATTTATTGCCATTTTTACGTGTACCTGGGGTAATTACTTTTATTCTCGGTACATTTTTTAATTAATTCGAGGTAGATACTTAATTTATCACATTACAATGACAATTATTTATATTGTTCTCAACGAGATTCGAACGCCATGTGATTATCTCTTGAAATGTACGAGTTCTCTTATCTAGCGTTCAGTGGAGAGTTTTGGGTGGCTCTTGAAAACCGAGATTCTGAGAGCCGCTGAGCGCGAAATGAGGTGAATGTGGATCACTGCGGGACGCAAGGGCGGGGGAAAGAGGAATTCCCCGGGGTAACCCACCAGCCAATGGCAACGCCCGTCACTTTTTCCATAAGCAAAATTCGGATAACAGTGCTAGGGAATTGAACCCAGTTCGTTTGGTATGAGGAAAGTAGTCTGACGGCTATCCCACCACGGCACATCATTCACTTCGAGGATTGGTGGGGGAATAGCATTTCGATATGGTTACTGCTAGGAATTTTTACAGAATTCTTTATTGCGTCTCTGTAAATTGTAACTATAGATTCATACATACACTCTATATTCGAATCAGTAGAAAACCAATGATTTGCAGTGAAATTCAGCTACTCGAATCAGTGAAAATAGCTCCCTTTAGAATCGGTGAAAAAACACTTATTGTTTCAGAGAAACAATTTCACTGAAACAATTTCACTGATTGAATACGTGACAGGCATCTGCGTGCGACGAATTAAAAATTGATTTTATAGAATTTATCAAAATCATTACGAGGAATAAACATATTTCCAATCGTCACTGTTTGTTTTGTGCATTTTAACGTAATTAAAAAAAAAACAGCTAAAATTTAGCCGTGTTCAGGATTTGCGCCCACATCATCCTACTTCTAATTTTTTACCTTACCAATCGAGCTACGGAGGCAACGCTTAATACAAAAAGAGAAAAAAGTATGTACTTAATTTCTTTATCGAAAATATGAACATTCATGTTGTATGCCCTTTATTTACGTTTTTAGTTTAATCGGTAATATTAGGATTGCTAAAACAAATAGTACACATGGACGCACTCATTTCACCACATTTATGCAGTTTAACCCTTCAAACCGAGCGTGATGATGATTACGTAAAATAGAAATGAAAGACGTAAAAACGGAAAGAAAGACTGAATGTTAATGTTAGTTCGGAAAATGGTATTATAAAAAACGAAACTCACGTTAAAAGATACTTTTTATTGATTTTATTATTTTATTCGTTACTTTCTAATTTGATACACGTTGTTTAACTGTGATTTGATACACGTTGTTCAACTAATCTATTAGTCAAAAAACAAATCACTGAAAAACAGCAAATGAAATGGTCGACGAATCAGTGGAAAATGAATCTGAATAAATACGTGAAGGAAAACTGTCATTTTTCACTAATTAATTAGTTAAATCGACTGAAGTGACTTTTGAATAAGTAAGATGCTGTTAATTGATTAAAACAGTGGAATTCTCACTGATTAAGATTTAGTGTGTATAGTATTACATGATATAACGCAATATTTCTTGTTCTCAAAAGTGTTAACCACGAAAAAAAAATATGTATATATATTTGTACTACATTCTGCTCAACTTGTAAACATTATCCGTGACTACCATTTCCTAAGAAAACAATTATTTAGATCACATAGTTTTTGCAAGAAAATGTATTCAAACTTTTACTGTTCTTGTAATATACAAATAAAATAAACCAAATAATTTCAAGAAAATTTAACAAGGGCAACTCATAAGTCTTGTCTTTATTAATTTTAAGGTATGCCTAGCAAAAGTTATTTTACAAAAANAATTTAACAAGGGCAACTCATAAGTCTTGTCTTTATTAATTTTAAGGTATGCCTAGCAAAAGTTATTTTACAAAAATTCAAGGTCAACCTCAAATAAAATATATGAAAGAATTTTCCTTATTTTAAACAATTTTTTGAAATTGCATAAGTATTGCCTAGTACGATTAAATATACGTCTTATAACTGTTGGCATCTTCTTTGAGCTAAATGATCTCATTTAACTACGTAATTCAGTATAAATTATTTGTATATTTAAAAAGCGTAAAATTATGATTTTTAGATGTANGATCTCATTTAACTACGTAATTCAGTATAAATTATTTGTATATTTAAAAAGCGTAAAATTATGATTTTTAGATGTATGTAAGCAAAAACTATGAGCTCAAAACTGTTTAACGAGGTAAGAGTAATAACTAATAATGTCTAGAATTTGAACCGCATGTTATAGAAAAATATAATACACAATATTTTCCGTGGTCAACACCCTTAAAAGCGCTTGGATTAAAATGCGCAATAAACACATATATTGCATTAGGAAAAATCAAAAAAAGTGTAACGAGTCGAAGTACACACCAATTTTCACACTATTCAAATGCAATAATTATTAAGTGCGATGAATAATCGAGCAGTTATTTCGTATGCAGCACAAGTTGTTGTTTACCGAGCGATATGGCACAGATATATCTCACTGGACTCGAATTCAGAAAGACCTGGGTTTGATTCCCCGTCCGGTCATCCTGATTTTTAGTGATTGCCGCTATTAACCAAAATCATTGAAGGTGAATGATGGCATAGTCCTTTGGTTCCATATCACAGGTCATGACCGTTCCCTACCTAGCTTACGTTTGGTCGAACAAATGGTTCGATCTTCAGTGAACCCACTGTCAACGAGACGTTAAGCAAAAACAGCTTTATGTCACAGAAAATACTGTTTCCAACATAAATGTATGGAAGCGTGTTACTCGGGAAGAACAACTTCTTGAGAGAATTTCCACATTATTTCATCAGGCAATAGTCCACACGACCATTATTTTCTTCAAACCATGTGCTACCGCCTTTTAATATCTAGATTTTCTTTCCTACTCTGATTCTAAATACGTTATGTTTCATACATTTTAGGAAGTGTAGAGGGTGACATCGTGAATAGTGGATCCTCAATTATAACTGGACTGTGAGACATGCCATTGCTGATCATCGCGAACAATAGATTATTCAGTCATTTTAATATGACAACATTTATTGCCTTTAGATTCATAATGCTGCTTGAAATGGAGAAATCGTAGTTCATTACAACGCGTGCAACGACGAAAAGGGACACTCAGCACTGACGGAATTGCACAATATTTGGGTTTTAATTGTGCTACGTGTGCTGTACTGTTAACACCAAAGCACGACATAGAATATTCCATATTGCTTGGAAACGCTAATTCACATTCTGACCATGTAATCCTTAAGGGTAACTTTCTTCCGCTATATTGGACTATCGTTTTTTCTAGCTTGTTTATATTATTAAAAAAGAAAATCCCGAAAGTGCCCCTATGCTCAACTAACTATCGACCTTACACAGCAGTAAAGATATGACGACTGAACTACGAGCTCGTATTTAAGTCACGTGATTGAATTTGCTCAATTTTGCGAATTAATATTGTGACGTAGGTATATATGAGTTCGTAGTTCAGTCGTTATATATGTACTGCTGGGTAAGGTCAATAGTTAAGTGGGCATACCGGTACTTCGGGGATTTTTTTTAATGATATGAGCAAATTAGAAAAACCAATAATTCGGGGGAAGGTCGCACTTAATGGAAATAACAATTATTATCACTCTTGCCAGGTTTCTAAATCTATGAAATGTCGTTAATTTGCACCCATATACATGATTATCCTGAACTATACTACAAACGCTGTGAGGTGATTTTTTATACAAATTGAGATAGAAAACATTGTAAGACCTATATCCTGCAGTAATTCGTAAGGGAGGTAGATGCCCTTGAAAATTGATATTTCAAATGGTCCTAATTCAAAATAATAAAACCTACTTGAGATGAAAGAACAATTCCGTGAATACTGTTGTCTTGAATCGAGATCTGAAATCTGCGAATGGTTTTTGGGTGATGACATCCCATTCATCGTGAAAATGGGCGGTGTCATGTTACTATCCAAAACAATGTGTGTTTATCGCCTATAATGACAAAATAATCTTGTGTACATTAATGTACAAAAAAAGTTGCCGTGTTATAACTCTCTCATTGTCAGACGAACGATTGTCGAGGAAGGTTTGTAATGGTGCAGTTAATTTCCTGTCGGGTACTATTTCAAACTTTGTCGGTTCCCTCTACAGTCGTTCATCTGAGAGTGTTACACTAAGGCAACGTTTTCGTGTACATTAATTTACACATGCTTATGAAGTCATTTAAAGCAATAAGCACCCAAAGGTTAAACACATTTTTGGATAATAACATAGCAATGCCTAATTTCTCAATGAATGGGATATTACCAGAACACCGTTCTCAGTTTTCAAATCTCGATTCAAAACAACAGTATTCACGGAATCATTCTATCATTTGATGTAGGTTTTTTTAATTCGAATAAAGACCATTTTAATCATCGATATTTAAGGGCACCTACCTCCCTTAGGAATTACTTACGCAGTATGATGTTTTTTTTTTTNACCATTTTAATCATCGATATTTAAGGGCACCTACCTCCCTTAGGAATTACTTACGCAGTATGATGTTTTTTTTTTTCTCATTTTGCAAAGGGAATCACCTCAGAGCGTTTGTACCCGTAGTTCAGGATCAACCTGTATATTNTTTTTTTTTTTCTCATTTTGCAAAGGGAATCACCTCAGAGCGTTTGTACCCGTAGTTCAGGATCAACCTGTATATTCTTCTCCTCTCTCTAAAACATTGTACGAAATATAAATACGCAATATAAACATTTCACATTTTATTCAAAACGTGAATTAGTAGTACAACCTAAGTGCTGATTTGTTATTTTCTAAGATTCGAGAGAAGTTACATATTTGTAATTAGAAATTTTTTTTTAGTACACTGTTAGTGAATTTTCGTAAAATTCTGCGTTATTTACATCTATATTAAATAGCGTATGGTGTAGCAAGAGCAATGAAATATTTGCTTTACAGTAAATATTAGAAACCCAGTAATTTTGTTTGTGGGTAACTTATCAGGAGCAAAAATAATAATTATTTTGTAGTTGCTCGCATGCTTCAGAAACATGTACCACATGCTGGCTTATGTGCACAGAGTACCTCGGTATCCCACTTCATGGACGCCTCGTTCGTGTACGGCTCCAGCCAGGAGAAGGCGGACTCTCTGAGGGATTTGTCTGGAGGTCGGATGAGGATGGAGTACAAGGACGGCAGGATGTTCCTGCCTTCGGCCAGCAACAAGTCGGCAGCGTGCGCCATCGAGGACGAGTCTGAGGCCTGCTACGTGGGCGGTAACAGCATCACATATCATCCTGGGCTTGAGGACAACCTGCACAGCGATGTGGTGTAGTNGCCTGCTACGTGGGCGGTAACAGCATCACATATCATCCTGGGCTTGAGGACAACCTGCACAGCGATGTGGTGTAGTGGTGTAGACGGTTCACGCTTAATTGAGCACTTTTGAAATGAACCTTTGCAAAATGTCACTGTCCTTACCTGCATGTATTTTAACGGGCGCACTGACTGACATGCGCCCAGTCAAGTTGGTAACTACAGAGGGAAAGTATTTTGTCTTAACGTTGAATTTTTAGTGTTAGGTAAACATTTGTAAATTCTGGAATTTTTTTTTTNGCCTGCTACGTGGGCGGTAACAGCATCACATATCATCCTGGGCTTGAGGACAACCTGCACAGCGATGTGGTGTAGTAATGTAGACGGTTCACGCTTAATTGAGCACTTTTGAAATGAACCTTTGCAAAATGTCACTGTCCTTACCTGCATGTATTTTAACGGGCGCACTGACTGACATGCGCCCAGTCAAGTTGGTAACTACGGAGGGAAAGTATTTTGTCTTAACGTTGAATTTTTAGTGTTAGGTAAACATTTGTAAATTCTGGAATTTTTTTTTTNAGAGGGAAAGTATTTTGTCTTAACGTTGAATTTTTAGTGTTAGGTAAACATTTGTAAATTCTGGAATTTTTTTTTTTTTGCTCTCGGATTATGTTTAATTCTTACAAGCGTAAGAATGGGCAAAGTCGCAAAATATTAGTTTTTCTAATAATTTTACAGTTTCACTTGACCGACGCATGAATAATGTGATCAGGCCCATGGCAATATTAATTGTACTTATGACGAAATAATACACAATGCAAGTACAAATATATCTTAAGCAAAGCTTTCAAAAGTGCTCAGTTTACCGCGAGCAGCCTTCAGAAATTGGAATTCTTGTTCGAGGGAAGCCGGGTTAGATTCCTGGTCTGGTCATTCCGACTTCGATTTTCCCTTAGTTATCGGAAATCACTCTAAGCAAACGCCGAGATAGCTCATTAATAGAAAGCTTGGACGATCCCTTCTTTGTTCCCGATTATTCGAGTTATTGGTTCCTTAGAGGGATTAAGGGGTAATGCATTCAAGCGAGCTGCGCAGTAACGACTCTCCTTGTTCAAACACTGGATTGCTTTTCTGCCAATATCACAATCAAGAACAACGTGAATAGGAAATTAGGTCAGAATTCTGTCTATGTAAGTAAGCGTTTTGAGATGTTTGTACATACCCTTTGGTCAATCAAGTCTTGATGTAGATGGATTATAATATTCATGTTGGGCAATGCATTTAATTCATGTAAAATAGCGGGTCTGTTGAATATTCAAATGGAAACAAACACGTTCTTCGCTGTTGACCATGTGATTTTTACAGCTGTACTGGCCATAAGCGAGTCATGTTACGGATAGTTCCGCAGAAGCCGCTACGGGCATGGCCTTACTAAGAGACAGCATTGTCTGGCCTAATAAATAAAGTATTTGTATGGTGCCAATACAATGTAAATTATGTTCCGACCACACATGTTTATTAAAGAGTGGTTTTGTTTTTACAGCTTAATGAATAAATCTATCAGAACGTAAATCAATCAAAACGAAACACGTCTTTTTCTGTCAAGTTTTTAAGTTAAACTTTTTGTCCCTATTTAAAAACTTACCCAAAAGACTCTTTCTCTTAGTAGCGTCATTACGGCACTCTTATTATAAAATGAATAACTCAATTGGGTTTTACATGCTCTGAAAACCTGAAAATATGAAAACATATAATAATAAAAGTACTGTGGGGTGGGTCACTTTAGAGTAACATAAGTATAGATATAACTGCTGAGTAACTGGTTTACAATATCTGATTAAATTTAAGCATGATTTTTCAGGCGATACGTTGACTTAGGTGGTAAAGTTTATTTGAACACCCTTCTCGAAGTGAGTAAGTCAAAGTATCGTATTCCCAAGGAGACTTCATCACGATCTCTGCAGATGCCCGAGAGTCTGGCGCATGGTACTGGGTCGGTACTGATGAAGTGCTATGTATATTATTATGACATTGAGCGAGTTGACTCACACCACACTCAATTGTGTTTAATTTAAAGGTCAACTATCATTATTTGTGAAAGTTGAACCCTTTCCACGCAAGAAACATTGCTCTAAATTCAGTTTATAATTATTGTAACTTCTGTACGCTGACTTTATTTTAACCATTTCGTCGTCGAAGTAAGTACATGACCGAATATGTTTAGTACTTCTGATTAGGCGTACAAAATGTTATTTATCCAGTGGCAGGCTTTAGGTCCTGCAGTATATTGTTAATTTTTAAACTCAAATAAACCTGGGACAAATATCCTGTAAAACCTATATTTTTTTCGTCGCTGTAATGAAAATGACGTGAATGACGAGTGAGTGAAGAGATTTGGGCGGCTCTTAACATCGAGGTCTTGAGAGCCAATGAGGATGAAGTGATGTGATTATGGAGCATTACTAGAATGAAAGGGCGGTGGAAACGGGAGATCCTNTGAGAGCCAATGAGGATGAAGTGATGTGATTATGGAGCATTACTAGAATGAAAGGGCGGTGGAAACGGGAGATCCTCGAGAAAACCCGCCGACCAGTGGCATTATCAGGCACGATTACCCCATGCGGAAATCCGGAGTGAAACGGCCGGGAATTAAACCCGGTTCACCTTTGTGGGAGGCGAGTGGTTTAACCGCTCAGCCACCAAAGCCCCGACTTGAATGGTGTTTAATAAAGTGGTTACACTAGTCATCTATCATTTGTACTAACGTCACTTCACTGAGACAATTACGTCTGAAAAATNTTTAATAAAGTGGTTACACTAGTCATCTATCATTTGTACTAACGTCACTTCACTGAGACAATTACGTCTGAAAAATAAAAAATTAAGTCGTATCTTTTAGACGGTCCAGAATCGGAGCACATATGTTTTTGTTGATCTTGAGCCCTCTATCATCTACTTCAATGCGAACGTCTATGTTTGGAACAGCCTGAATGTATACAAAATGGCAATAGCAGCTGTTCCTGCCTGCAAGTTTATGGCGTTGATTTACAACGGTGTTGTTTTGCTTCTACTTTGCAGGTGATTCACGTGTAAACCAGAATCCTAATCTGGCTGTCTTACAGACTGTTTTCCTTCGGGAGCACAACAGGATTGCGAAGGAACTTGAAAACTTCAACCCCGACTGGAACGATGAAACGATTTTCCAGGAAGCTAGGAGAATAGTCATTGCAGAGTACCAGCACATAACCTATCACGAGTACCTCCCAAATATTATAGGTAATTTTTACCGGAAACATTTTAAGCGAGGTATTCGATTAGCAATGACACACAACCGAATTTTAAAATTGCAATAAATAGTTTAATGCAAAGAATTTTAATACCATGTGACATGGGATTGTACTGACGAGAAAATGCATATAATGTATGAAGGGCCAGATATCGTTAGCACTTGCAAATTCAAGCGAGTTCAGCAACAAGTTTAAGTGATTTTACCATCTTGTAGGAAATTCAACAAGGTCAGGAAATATTTTTCCTCCCTGGAGAATCTCGCGTGTGACAAACCGATGTTGCCTACTTACAAATTTGTAATTAAGTAACTCGAATGCGAAGAGAGTGGGACAGCTCCATTAACACACACTTTTATATTAATATCGACGTTGTATTTCATAACCTGTTATCAAAAACTTATAATGACTGGTATGCACTTTCAATTGAGGGGAATTCATTAGCAACAGTTTTCAGACTGTATCTTTAATAAAGTATTCAATTTACGAAATTTTGTCCAAACGCGGTTTAAGTAAATTACCACCAAGCGACTAATGAAAAAAAAAATACACAGCTTATCAGAATGTTTCAAATTAAATGTTAGGTTTTCATAAAACTAAATTTGTTTTCTTCCTGAACGAATTTTCAACTATACCCAACTCACCTTCAATGTAGATGACACTTTTGTGGGATTCAGAGTCACAGTGGATGCTTGCCAGACCATTACTATTTCCTTCCTATATTACTTGCAAGTGAAACATTTGTGTGATTTATAGGCATTGTGGAGGCCCCAAAGACAATTTGCCAACCACTTTCCGTGAAGTGACACTCTTATGGGATTCATAGACACTGTGGAGACTCGCCAGACCATTTCCCATCCATCTTTCATGCAGGTGACACACTATTTATAGACACTGCAAAGACTTGCCATACCATTCCCTACCCANTATGGGATTCATAGACACTGTGGAGACTCGCCAGACCATTTCCCATCCATCTTTCATGCAGGTGACACACTATTTATAGACACTGCAAAGACTTGCCATACCATTCCCTACCCACCTACCATGCAAGTGACAAATTTGTGTTATTAATAAAAACTGCGGAGTCTTGTTAGACCATTCTCCGCCCACCTTCCATGTAGGTGACCCATTTATAGGATTCACAGACCATGTAGAGGCTCAACAGACCATCTACGACCCACCCTCCATGCCGAGACACACTTGTAGGATTCATAGACACTCTGGAGGATCGCCAGAAGATTCCCCACCCGCATTCCGTGCAGATGACAGACGATTCATACACTGCAGAGACTAGCCAGACCATTCCCTTNTTGTGTTATTAATAAAAACTGCGGAGTCTTGTTAGACCATTCTCCGCCCACCTTACATGCAGGTGACACATTTGTAGGATTAGTGGGATTCATAGGCACTGTGGAGGCTTTCCAGATCATTCTCCAACCACCTTCTATGCAGATTATATATTGTGGGATATTCGGATGCTTTTGATCCATAAAACCAAAAATTACAAAAATGCGATGCACAGTAACAACATCCGACTTCTTTAGTGGTTACTCACTTTTTTGACAAGGCGGCCACTGAATATTTCAGGCTTATTTGCTACATTTACCATACCATTAAATCGATTTCGATCAAACTTGGTATGCCGAAAGTATCAGATACAAGCATCAAATTTGCTAATAAATAGTCTCTTTGTCCACCATGTTACAAGATATGCCACATGAAATATGTTAATTTTTTGTCAAATTTTGAAAATAATCAATTATTTCCTACTATTTTTCGCAAATAGATATACTATAGCAAGCCATGAAATGTTTATATGTTTTAAATGGGCAAGACACTTATTAAAAAAATTTTCGCCAATAATTTTTTTATTACTGTTTGTGTTGCAAACAGTGTTGTTTGTGTTGTAAATAGTACTATGTCAATTCATCACAAAAATTTTGGGCTGCAACAGTTGGCAAGTCTGACTCAAGCAAAGAATATCAGTGTTTTCAGAAGATGGCGGCCGGTCGTTAGTTTTCCGAGAGAAACTCGAACAAAATCTTTCGTTTAATGGTCCTCTGGGTTTTTCAGACGTTAGTAAAATCAGCATGGTCAATGCCAGGCCGGATTACGTGAACCGCAACCAAGTTTTCGTTTAGTTGTATGTGTTTCAAGTGACAAATGGTGAAGCACACTCATGAAAGGCAGGCGCGCGCGCTGTCACGTGATATTCGTGTATCAGATCGTGTTGGCCACATCAGTTATTTTCTCCTTGAGTCAATTATGGTGTACATATGTGTAAATTTTTAGCATGTCCTCTAGGAAAACTTTATTCGTGATGTGTAAAAATTGTACTGTGGGGTTAAGTGAATGCGTACACAAAGAATCTTCCCGGCAAAATTTCGACAGTGAATTCTTGTCAAATCCTTTTTTACACCTCGCCAAGATGCCATTAAAGAGACACATCGCCCATCATGTCAGAAGAATGAGTTTTAAAAACAAAACTACAGTAACACCAACGAAGGTTGAACTTAATTTTGGAAGGGGAAAGAAAAGCGCTAGCAAACCCTTTAGACGGTAAAAAATGTGCTTTCTTTTGGTCGAAGTGCAAGGAATCCGAAAAAAGTAAAAGACAAATTCTATGGCGATATCTCATACTTGGAGGTACTTTGTTGCTGTTATAAACCCCTCAATACGGTCGAATCTATGTCATTGTGGGATACATTTGACGTGGTTAAATTGGAAATTGACTCTATAAGGACCGGCTGGAAATCAATTTGAAACTTACGCTTAGTACTGAAAGGGCAGATAAAGACAGGGCATTGGCCCTAAAAATTCCAACTATACATCCGCCAATATTTAATGGGACGTGACACAGTGGCATTCCTTTTATGACTTTTTTTTACACTGGTTCATAGCAATGGCCAGTCACATGAAGTGGAAAATTCTTGTACCTGAAGTCATCGCTGCAAGAGGAGGCCAGTGCCATGGTATGCACCTTGTCAGTGACGAATGCTAATTACTAAGTTGCAAATTATCTCCTGGCGCAATAGTATAACCAGGCAAGAGTAATAGCATCACACCATTTAGATGCAATTTTCGATGCACCCCTGGTAAGTTCGGATTGTGTACAATCTATTAAAGCTTTGCTGAATATAGTTACGGAAAAAATGGGTGTCTTGAAGGTCTTAGGACTCCCTACAAATCATTGGAATGTAATACTGCTGCATTTATTAGTGCGTAAACTTGATTCCAAACCAAGGAAACGTTGGGAACTCTCTGTGCCGCAAATGAAATGCCTTCGTATAAAAAAAAAAATATATATATGTCATTTTTTGAAAGATAGTTGCAAGTATCCGAGAATGACAAGAGCATTGGAAGGTCATGGGGTAGTGGTTCTTCAAGATAGGATAGTACGAAATCTACTTAGACTGCTGGAAACTCGTAATTTGTCTTGAGTACCTTGAAACCACATTGTCAAAACTGTGCCCACTGCAAAGGTGAGCATTCCATTCTCAAATGTGAATCCTTTCTTCAACTTTCGAGTGAATAACGCCTACATCGTGTGAAGAAATTGAACTTTTGTATAAACTGTTTGAAGACTGGGCATATCATGACAGAATTTTTTCCAATTTAAAATGTCGGACATGCAGGAAAAGTCATTATACAATCTTGCATTTCTCTACACAAGCAACCATTGGCCCTAGGAATGATAGTAAAAATTCAGATTTACCTAGTAGTGACATCAGTAAATAAGACTTACCCTGCACTAACAACAGTACCACAAAGGCAGTGTATTGCACAGCAACCCAGATTGAGTCACCCACAGTGCTTCTATTCACGACAGTAGTCAAGGTGTTAGATAGGTCAGGTCAGCCACATGCTGTTAGAGCTCTAATAGATCCTGAGGGATTACTGAGGAATCCCTTTAGCGATTGTGTCTGACTTATTCTTGTCACAGTTCACTATTGACTGCACTAGGCCAAACGCCTCTTCCAGCTGCAAAGGTGGTATCAAGCTGTAAGATAATGCAACTTGTGGGTAACGCTGAGGAAATAGTTATTGAAGCGGTTGTGCTCTCGTAAATCGCATCTTATATTCCTCAGGTACTTATCCAGAAGCAGGAGTGGCCTCACTTGTCCAACTTGGTCCTGGCAGATCCCAATTTTCATAAAAATCAACAAATTGATTAGCTGCTTGGTGCGGAAGTGTTCCCCGAAATTATTCTTGAAGGTCGAATTTACGGATCCCCAGGAGAACCGGTTGCCATAAATACCAATTTGGGATGGCTGTTAATAGGAAAAAATTAATGAAGGTTGACGTCTGGAAACATTACTCCAAACCGGTTTTGTATCCTCTATTGAACCAGTAGATAACTTAATTAAAAGGTTTTGGGAAGTAGAATTAGTGCCAACCCATCATTCCATCTGAAGTAAAGAAAATATACAAGGCGAAGCCCTCATTTAAGAAACATGTTCTCATGACCCAAATGGAATATATTGTGTAGCATTGCCTTTCCAGAATGAACGCCCCAACTTCGGAGACTCCAAGACAGGGAAATCTCGTCAATTTCTGTCCGTGGTATGCAAGCTGGCTCAAAATCAAAGGTTGAAGGTGGAGTATTATATGTTCCTGCAGGAGTATATCGACCAAGGCCATATGGAATTGCTTGGGAAGCTTTCACCGGCAAGTGCCAATGATTACTTCATCCCTCACCACTGTGTATCTCGCCCAGGTAGTCTAAGTACCAAGTTCAGAGTTGTGTTCGATGTATCAGCCTGTGCCAGTAATGGGGAATCTCTCAATGATCATTTATTTATTTCACCGAAGCTAGAGCCTGATCTTGTAATGGTTATGCTCCATTTCCGGCTACATTTGGTGGCACTTACCGCAGACGTATGACAGATGTATTGTCAAATGCTACTACATCCTAATGATCGTACCTATCAGAAAATTGTGTGGAGATTTTTGCCAGATCAATCATTGTTTGAATACCAGCTGAACAGACATTTGGTCTTTCATCACCACCTTATCAAGCAATACAGGTAATTCACTAGTTGGCTTTGGATGAAAAAGATAATTTTCCCACTGTGGCTCAAAAAATCAGGCAAGATATTTACATAGATGAAATCCTGACTGGTGCAAACTCCACTGAGGAAGCCATTAGTCTCCAGCATAAGCTTACAGGCATCTTTGAATCTGGTGGTTTTTCTCTTCACAACTGGGCTTTTAATGATTCAGTTGTAATAAGTCGGGGTTTCACACAAGATACTTCTTCTACTTCTCATTCATTCCCATGCCCGGAAAACGATTCCATAAAGGTTCTTGGTTTGTTGTAGAATTCTAAAGCTGATTGTTTCTTGTATTTGTCCCAACCTACTGCAGGTATCAAATGTACCAAATGGTCAATTTTATCATTGGTTGCTGGTATCTTTGACTGCTTGGGTCTGATAGCACTAGTAGTTTTTTGTTTGCTAAACAGCTTTTCCAACAACTCTGGTCACTTCAATTAGGTTGGGATGATCCGCCTCCAGAGATCTCGTTGAAGAAATGGAGTCTGTTTCAGAAAGAGCTGGATGATCTTTCAAAGATGACACTCCCATGCTGTGTAGTCCCTTTGGGAGCCAAATGGTTTGAGTGGCACGGATTTGTAGATGCTTCAGAAAGAGGATATGGTTGTAGTATCTCTAGTCTGTGCCAAATCTAAAGTAGCACCTCTAAAGGCTTTCACTTTACCAAGACTCAAACTGTGTGCTGCTCAGTTACTTGCCGAGATGATGAAGGTTCGCTTTGTAGGATTCAATGGTGTTCTTAGCTGGGATTAAATCAGAAAGCAAGAAATGGAAGACCTTTGTATGTAATCGAGTTGGTGAGATCCAATTTCTTGTGTCAACAATGCGCTGGGCTCATGCTCGATGAGAGGAAATCCCAGTGGATTGTGCCTCCAGGGGCTTGTTGCCCTCTCATCCTCTCGACCACCCTCTTTGGTGGAAAGGACCTCCCTGGCTATCTCAGTGCTTCTCACCCACTAAAGGTAGTGAAGCCAGCGAACCTCTAATAAATCAAGAAGAGGTGAAATCGGAGAGACAGCAACATGTATTTGCAGATACAGTAATAAAAAAGGATTATTTTAATTTCACTAACTACTCTTCTCTATCTCAGTTACATAGGATTATCGCTTATTTTTTTAGAATTGTGAACAACTGTCGTTCAAGTCAACCCAGCTGAGGGCCGCTCACATTGTCGAGCTACAGCAGGCTCTTCTTGCATTGGTCAAAATTGTGCAGGCAACAAGCTTCAGCAGGGAAATTGAGAATTTGCAGATAAGGAAACATCTCAACAACCAGCTGTGTGGCCTAAATCCATTTGTGGAGGGGGGAGGATTTTCACGAGTGGGAGGCCACCTACAGCATTCTTCCCAAAATTACCAACAAAAGTATCCATTGTTACTTCTTGCCAAGCATCATTTCAGTTTATTGCTCATCGATTCTACAAATAAAAAATATATTCATGCAGGCCCTATGTTCGTGCATTCATTGCCCCGACAGAATTATTGGATACTGGTTGCTCGTCGCACCATTATACACAGGCTGTAACAGTGCGATAAATGCTTCCACCATTCGCCACTACCATGTGCTCCTCCAATGGGTGACTTACCTAGCTTCAGAGTTCAACATACAAGCTCGAGCCTTCCTGCAGGTTGGGGTTGATTATGCTGGTCCATTTATGGTCACTATGGGGAGATTGAGAGGTGCAAAATCTTACAAGGGATACCTCTGCCTTTTTGTGTGCATGAGTACAAAGGCATTGCACCTTGGACATGTAACAGGACTGTTCACAGAACACTTCCTAGCAGCAATCAAGAGAATGACAGGCCATCGGGGAATCTGCGCTCATGTGTATTCAGACCAAGGCACAATGTTTGTTCAGGCTAAGGCAGTGCTGGGAGAGCTGTTCAGTTTTGTAACCTCTAATGCATATCACCAACAAATGTTGACAAACTTAGCATCCGAAGGTATCCAGTGGCATCTGAACCCTCTAGCAGCGCCTAATTTCGGAGGATTAAGGGTTGCGGTAGTGAAAACTGTGAAAAGTTACTTATCAGATGCTGTTGGCAGCCAAATTTTGACCTACGAAGAACTGAATACCTTGTTTGTTCAGGTTGAGACAATTTTTAATTCCCACCCCCTCTGTTCTGTTAGTGACGATCATAATGACCTTACCGTTTTCACTCCTTCACACTTCCTGGTAATGGAATCTTTGACAGCAATTGCAGAACCTGACTTGACAAATACCCTTCTTTCAGGCTTAAATCGTTGCCAAATAATACAACAAATACACCAAACTGACTGGAAATGCTGGAGTCAAGACTATCTGCATACTCTGCAGCAGAGGTCCAAGTGGACAGATTCACAGTCGTCCATCACTGTGGGCACCCTCGTGCTGGTTAAGGACGACCAGTTACCTACTACCAAGTGGAAGTTGGGACGGGTTACTGAAGTTAACCTAGGACCTGATGGAGTCGTTCGAGTAGCCTCCATTCGCACAGAACAAGGTGTTCTCCAGCATTCTACCAGAAAGTTGTGTCCTCTTCCTTCCCAGTAAAAAAACTTCGTTTTGGTCGGGGGGATGTTTGTGTTTTAAACAGTGTTGTCTGTGTTGCAAATAGTACTATGTGACTCCATCACTAAAATTGTGTGCTGCCACAGTAGGAAAGTCTGACTCAAGCAAAGAAGATCAGTATTAGCGCTAGATTGCGGCCGGTCGTTTGTTTTCCGAGCGAAACTCGAGCAAAATGTTTCGTTTAATAGTCCTCCGGGTTCTTCACACGTCAGTAAAATAAAAAATTACTAAATTTCTGTGCTATATCTATGAAACTATGTAACGAACTTAAACCAAATTTTGAATGCCAGCGGTAGCCTGTATAAGAACCATCAAATAGCGCCACCTGTATGTAATATCTCAGAAAACAATCAACCAGTTCCCACCAATTTGGCAAGCAAGTGCAACAACGGCAGACCATGTAAACTGGCATGTTTTAAGTGGGTCACACGTTTATTTTCAAATTGTAGAAGTGTAAACATTTTATTATAACACATATATATCTTTTCAACTAAGACTTAGAGTAAGGCTTACTTCATCAATTTTATTCATATACATAAGTAGAGGAAAGTAGGCTAATTAGTTATATTGATAAATTCTTGTTGCCTGTTTCTATTCTGTGGCAAACCAAAGCAGAATTTTAACCAAATTCAGTTCATGGACCTTAATTTTTTATTTCTGGTAATAATAAACTAGGGTATATACACTTCATAAATTGCGAATACCATAACGATTCGCGAAATGTAAACTTGTGTCCACTGCCTTTGAATATTTAGGGAATTTACATAGCTGTGTTTGTATTATATTATGTCTGCCAGTTTTAATTCGTGACGAAAATAAGGAATATTAACGGCACTCCCTTAATTTTGATGGATAATTTTATTCAAGCAATAATTTTGGGTAGGTAGGTAATTCGTCGACCGTGATGTCATCAGAGACGGATAATGTAGTTGGGAATTTATGTACAGTGTTAGTAGCATTGTGCAGAATATCCTTTCAGTTCATACAGACTAAACTTTTTCATCTTACTCTTCAATTTCTGAACCTCTTTAGTGGAACAGTTAAAAAACCATACTACCGCATTTACGGAAAACAGTGAACAGCGCATTTGCTTGTTAATAACATTGGTTTTGTACGGTAGGGAGTATCACTTCTACAATAGCACTACACAATTTTCAGCATCTCTGCAGGTAGCAAAGGGTCCTCGTCTGGCACTGTTACGGGAAGAAAAGTCTTGGGATCAATATCCTTATAGTTACCCAAAAGGCCTATATTTAAAACAGGGGTATTTTAGATGAAGTTTTTCCACGCACAGGATTGAAACTGCGCTTTCTTGAGAATACTTCATCTGTAGACTGCAGTGAACAGACCTGTGGTGTTTTAGGACCCTTTGTGCCCATTCTACAGACATAATTTTATACTCACTTCAGTTTTTGCTAGAACAAAACATTATATAATATATTTGTGGACGTTTGATATTTCAGCAGTCCTTTCCCCAGCAATGGTAGGGGATGTCCTGGTTGTAATACTTTCAGTTTTTTTCTTTCCCAACAACAAAATAGGAAGCAGTTTTGTCACACCCTCTTAATGCTCATGTCGCTAAAAAAAAATTTGTATTATTTCTTTATTCTTGATAATATGCTCAATTTCCAACCAATTTATTTCCTTAAATAAATTATTCTATTAAAACTGGTACAGATATATTCTGTTTGCTGTGCTCATGTAAAAGTAAGAGGGGTATGTCATCACCATATACAGTTCCCACACAACCTTCAATTATTACTTAAATAGCATGCTGGGCAATAATTACAACTGTTTCTTTACTACTGGTATTCATCTCACGCCTTTCGATTACAGCTAAACCAAACACTTTCTAGGGTACTTTATCCTGTTTGTTACAAAAAGCTTGTATGGGATTGTATATGAAATAAGAGGAACAGATCCGAGTAAAATGTTGCGGAATATCACGGTTATTAATAGCTCTTTTTTTTTGTCACTGTAGAAATTACTTCCTGAGACTTTAGTAGAAATGTCATCTGGTTGACTGGACCAACTCCAGCAATCCGATTTTTCCTGGCTACGTCTCTCGTGTTGTATGTCATATATGATAACTATCAATTATATATACTCACATTTGTAAATTATTGCACAAATCTCTACCAGAAATCTTAGAATAATTTAAGTAATAGGAGTAATAAACAGTTGTTAATCAAAGAGTTTCAAAGATTGTGCAATAAATTTCACAACATTTTATGTTTCCGGTTTTCTTTCCAGGTACAAAAGCGTGGTCCAAACTGAACAGCGGTTATGACGAATCAGTAAATCCTTCCATAATGAACAGCTTTGTGACTGCAGCATTCCGTCATCAGCACTCCAATATAGTTGGCATGTTAAGGTAATAAGTCACGTTAAAAAAAAATGTATATATATATATATGTATACTTTGGAGTGAAAGTATAGATTGTTTAATTATCGCATGCATTAAATGGCTCATAAAATGCTCTTAAGTACAGTGAATTTTAAAAACTATGTATAGTGTATTTAAAGTATATATGTGAATGTAAATATAAATGTCGTAATATATTCATGCATATCAGAACCCAGAAATTATATACTTTAACCACGATTTAAGTGACACTAAAACTAATTTGTACTTTTTGTAACGATATTTAATCAGGACGTTAATCTAACGGGTAAAGTCAAGAAAGGAATGTTTTCAGGAACTACAGGATGTCCGAAAGTCTTTCCCTGATTACAAACTTTATTTACATCTGCTATATGTACGATAAAGATGTGAAACTGTCCAAAATGTTGTCAAACTAACCAAGTTTTTGTTGAAAAAGGATAGTATGGAGAGAGAGTATGTTCTGCGATGCTAGAGAGTCTATGAAGCCTAAGATACATTTGATTAACCTGTGTAGAAGTGTGAAGGAGAGGGACACAAAATAATGGCATCTTTTAATATTGCAAAACAGTTATTCCGCCCTCCCACTCCCTCTGGGAGGAGTGATATTGTTGATTGATGGGTTCCCCTACCCCTCAGGATCTGTGCTGTGATTGACCCTTTGCTTGATGGGGTACCATTTTGGCTGATAAAGTGCACAAATGACATTATTGGAACTTCGAATTTTTTTTAGCTACTCTGGTATGCAAGGGTAAGGGGAGGGGGTATGAGAGGCGTAGGATTCAACCAGGAGAGTTGAGGAGGCAGTCAGTCGTTGGATCGAGTCCGATCCAAGGTAATTAAGCGTAATTAGTGATAAGGAATAACGAAAATTGCGTAACGAAGACATACGTAATGAATAAGTACATATACCGTACTGTGTGTAAATACACAGCCATTACGATTAATAATGTAGTAATTACATATCCTGAGTAGACATACTATCCCGACTACTGCCTAAACTTAACCGAGGTGTGAATCGCCAGTATGAACCTGTTATATGTCCACCATCTTGGTTGGTTTCGATTCCCGTCGGGGATAATTAAACCATAATTACATGTTGTACATGCACTAGACTAGTTCTTTATTCGATTCCCATTTAAACTAATTAAAGCATAATTACATAACGTTAATGTAGTTGGCTGATCCTTGGTTCAATTCCCGTCGAGGCTAAGCAAAGCATACTTATATTTGTACATGCACCAGACTAGTCCTTAGTTCGATTCCCGTCGAGGATAATTAAATCATAAATACATTTGCACACGCACTCACATACTCCTTAATTCAAATCCCACCGTGGGTAATTAATGCATAATTACGTTCGTACTGGACAAGTCAGCATGAAACTAATGGCCGTATGATCAATTGAAACCGCACTAAATATCTATGCCTATGAAGCGGGTCGTTGTTTTAACGTGACGATATTTACAGAAACAAGTTAGGTCATGCAAAGTTAAACTAGAGGCCTCATCGAAGTCACGGCGTTGGTTCTGCAACAGAGAGTTCTTGCGGCTACCATCGAAGATGTGATAGGTGGTAATTTCGACCCTATGGATCTTTTATCAAAATCTGCTGCGACCAGTATGAACGACGAGCCTGTGAACTCATCACTAGGAACAACATCTCTTTCCACGAAGACATAGTAAATCCTGGTTCCTGCTCCTTCCAACATAACGACAGCCGAACCATCTGGGTCCACTAGTGTATCATTTACAGAACTGTCAGGGGCATGTCGGTCTCGCTTTGGCTGCAAGGACTTCGCCTTCAAGCCTACTGCACGACGACGTCAAGTTTATAAGTGCCAGAATATTTGGTTTCATGTTTAACGAAGGACTGACATTTGTGTAAGGATGCACACTTAAAATGGACGAACATGAATAATTTCTAGGTGTTTTCGTAGTAATATATTTTAATAAATTTCGAAAGACAAAAATGCAATAATTTTTTTTTACTAACCCTATATGATAACCAGTCTGTTATGAACTATTTTCTTTAAAAACATCACTATGAAGCAAATATTGGCTATTCACTATGGTTATAAAGGGCATAAACATACATTCCTGGAGCTAGAAATGACACTTGAGAGCTGACTTTCCTGAGCCTCCTTCCTAAGAGTTCGCAAATTACATTCGCCTACCTAAATGCCTGTACATGCTTGCTTACTAGCTGCCTTGCGAAAAAATGTGGTCTGCTACATAATTCTTTAAAAATAATATATAAAAACACTTAACGTGAGCATAGGCACATATGATTCACACCCCTAGTAAAAATAACGAAATGTTTTAATACAACATTTTCCTTCAAAAAGTTTTTAAAATGGTGAATACAATGAATTAAAAATTATAAAAATCTTTCCAATAAATTTAGTTATGCGCTATACATGCATTGATTGAATATAAATATTAAATAATATCATGTTTAATGCACAAATGTAATTGTACGAGGGAATGAAGTTTCTTTGTTTGGAAGACTACTATACAACATTTAAGCATTCAATCCAATGGCCACTTGTGTAGTTCAATGGTTAGAGCACCTGAATCCCATTTGAGAGGTTGTGGTTTCAAATCCCCAATCCTCGTGGGAAATGTTTCTTTTTTTAAATGTTACCAGCTCTCAAGGGAAAGTGTGGGTTCAAATCCACATTCCTCCAAGATAAATGTTTCTTTTTCTAATGTTACCATCGGTTATGGGAAAGTGTAAAATTTACAAAATTTACATTTTCTAAACCGATTTTGAAATTAAAATACATTTTTGATAAATTAATATCAATTTTAAATATTTCAGCATTTTTTAAACGTTAGGTTATATAAATTTCAATAAAACAATTATAATTTTTAATGAATTTCCTAGATGTCGTATCGTTTTACGATTGATTTGACAAGGTCAGCCAGCTGCCTGACCAGCAAAAAGTGGCGTAGGAAAAGGTGTAGGGCAGGGGGTAGGGGGAAGGGAGATANGGGGGGGGGGTGTCATGGTCGCGTGTTTAGAGGACGACATATCTTGGAGGAAAGGTAATGTTCATATTGTCTTGGGATGTGAGGTTTGCGGGGTGGTTTGAGTGTCTTTGAGGGGTGCGGGTGAATATATTGATACTTTCAATATAATTTCTGACGACGAAGTTTGGGGCAGCGATATAAATCGATTTAATTGTTAGATACTTTTATAGAAAAACAAATTGATTTGAAGGAGAGTAGGGGAGGGGGATAGTGGCTGAGGGGATACGATGGGGTGACGAGATTGTATAGTGTTTGAGGTGTGAGTGATTGGTGTTTTTAAGGTGGGGTGACGGTATACTCAGTTTTGTAATGGAAGGGGGATAGAGCCACACACATTAAATCCAATATGGTTCTCCCGACATTCGGTTGCATAATCGATATGACATTACGGTAATATGTGCCTTGAAAAGACGAGTCCGGTGATATATAGCACTCAATACTTGCCCTTAATTTTTTATAAATTATAAAAATACATTTAATTTAAAAAAATAATTTTAAATTGCATTAATTTTATTGGCTTCTCAGATTCCTTATTGTAGCTGAGTTTCAGGATACCTCAGCCACATTGAGGAATCAGTCAGCCACATTAAGGAGCAAGCACATTTTTCACAAATTTTTAGAAATTCAGGATGGTTGGGGGGAGAAAAAAATGTTAAGAGGGAAAAGGGATTTTTGGGTAAAATAATTTATTTTAGAAGTATATTTTGCCGTAAAACAAATGATTTTGTCGGAAAAGATGCGGAGACCTAGATGGTGGATGGTGCCTCGGCGCCTCAGCCCCTAGCCCTTGTGCTCAAACCTTCATTTTCTATCTACTTGTGGTGATTATATTTTTTAAATAAAAAACAAGTCAATAAATAAAAAATAATTTTGTAAAATTATAGTATTACGATATATGATGGCTCTCAAAATAACAAAATAGTTAATTTTTAAAATGTTTAACAGTTAAAAACTGATTGACATTTGCACGATGATTTTATAGAAATCTACAATAGGTTACATGCATGTGGTATAGATTGGTGAAATATAAGCAGTCCAGTATCCCTTATATCCCTTAGCTGTATTAAATGATGGCGATGAAGTGGTTTACGATAATTTGAGTTTTCTAACCCATGTAAAATCATTGTAACAATGGCAAATAAAGCATTTAGTTATAAAAAATATATAAAAGGAGAATTTCTAAAAATAAATTTATTGATTTGTTATTGTTTTTGCTATTAATCAATTTAGAAAGAATTAATGTTTTGTAAAAATGTTACAGGTAAATATATATTTTGTTGAATGAATGATACATTTTTCCTTAATGTAACATAAACTCTTGTTATCTACACAAATTTATATTTTTTTCTGTTGTTATCAGCAAATTGGTTTCCATAACTTCTTAAGTCAACCATGACAGGAAACCATGATTAATTAAAAGGCTTTAAAATTTTTTTTTTTTGTTTTTATAATTTTAATGACATATTACAATTAAGTGTGTGTAACTAAATGTACTTGTTGCATCGTGTCGTCGGGTGCGAAGTGTCAAACATCTTGGCTCCCCCCAAAGAAAATCATATATATATATATGGCCTGTGTTAGACAATGCAACAATAACGGTCATTGGAGCACACACTCATACACACACATTTTTAACTAACATTGCAATTATTAATTTAAGCTTAGGGGACGGATTCCACACTAAAGAGATAGAGTGTCTCTCGGTCGCATGCACGCTTCTCAGCAGCGTACATTCCCTTCCCTGTTTACAAACGGAAGGCAGTGGACCGAGTTCTTTGACAAGTACTGGTCGCAGCGAGAGCCCTAGTGGCAGGTTGTACAAACGTGTGAGCCCCTCACCCTTCTGAGAGAGGTCAGTGGTGCTCTCGGTTCCGCTATTGGGGAAACAATGGAGTCTCCCGCCACGATCTCAGCGCACCTGTCGGCATTACATATGTGTGTTCCTCACCACCTTCTTCAATCATTCTGCGAGCGGCCTCAGGGTTGTCTTTTTCCGTGGTTGCCGACCGACTGTCATCTCCCCGCCACACAGCGCGCCTCCCGGCATTACATGGAACCATGTTCGCCAGGTGGCAAGGGCACTCCGCTAGGCACTCCTGGCCCAGCGGAATTTGTTCTTGGTTTAAGTTTTCCGACAATATATCAAAATGATTGTGGTGATATTATTTAAACAAAATATCTAAATTAAAGGTGTTCTTTACAACAAGGATTAATGTAACATATCTCATAACGTTTAACGAAGACTACATTCATTTATAAAATATATATTGTGACGTCTAATTTGGTGGAGGGTATAATCATAATATATTAGTGTTTTAATCTCAGTCTGCATCTAACCTTCGAGCAGAGTGGCCGTGTACTTCTTCCTGACTTATTTTTTCTCANAAAATGATTGTGGTGATATTATTTAAACAAAATATCTAAATTAAAGGTGTTCTTTACAACAAGGATTAATGTAACATCTCTCATAACGTTTAACGAAGACTACATTCATTTATAAAATATATATTTCCACCTTATATATATTGTGACGTCTAATTTGGTGGAGGGTATAATCATAATATATTAGTGTTTTAATCTCAGTCTGCATCTAACCTTCGAGCAGAGTGGCCGTGTACTTCTTCCTGACTTATTTTTTCTCAATATAATTACTCTCGATGTTTTTACTCTCGATATGCAATTACATTGAATTAATTTTTTCAATGTTATGCTCGGTGTTGGGGGTCACTATGCTACTGGCTCTCGTAAAGGACGGACATGTAATTCTAAGTACTTGCTTAAATGTAGCTATGCTTTAATTAACCTCTGTATTTATGTTTTAATTACCCTCTACGGGAGTTGGATCAAAGACTAAGCTAGTGAGTGTATAAATGTAACTACACTTTAATTACCCCTGATGGAAATCGAACCTAGGCATAGGCCAGTACAAACGTAAGTGTGCATTAATTACCCTCGAAAGGATTTGTACTAAGAAGGTCAGTGTACATGCAAATGGAATTATCCTGTAATTAGCATCGATGGTAATCCAACCAAGTACTAGTCTGGTGCATGTACAAATGTAATTATGCTTTACTTAGCCTCGATGGGAATCGAACCAGGGATTAGCCCAGTGAATGTAAAATATGTAATTATGCTTTAATTTACTTCGACGGGAATCGAACCAAGGACTAACCCAGTGCATGTACAATATGTAATTATTTTTTAACTAGCCTCTACGGGAATCGAACCAAAGACTAGTCCAGTACAAGTACAATATATAATTATGCTTTAATTAGCCTCGATGGAAATCGACACCAACCAAGATGGTGGACATATTGCAGGTTCATACTGGCTATTCACACCTCAGTTGTGTTTAAGCAGTAGTCGGGATAGGATGTGTACTTAGGGTATGCAATTTATGTGTATTCACTCAAAATACATGTACTTATTCATTACATATGTCTTCGTTACACAATTATCATTATTCAATATGCACTAATTATGCCTAATTATCTTCTATCGGACTCGAACCAAGGACTGACCACCTCATAAACCGTCCTGGTCTAACACAATGCCTCTCCTACCCCCTCCCCTTCCGTAAGGTCCTCCGGACATCCTCGAAAAAATTTCAAAGTCCGACAAATGTCACTTGGGCGCCTTGTTAGCCAAAATGGTTCCCCAACAAGCAAAGGGTCAATCCCAGCACAGTTCCTAAAGGCTAGGGGAATCCATAAACCAACCTCAACAATCCTCCCAGAGGGAGTGGGGAGGGTGGAAGAAAAGTTTGTTTCCCCCATACCCCTTCACAGGTTATTCAAATGTCCCTTTGGCCAGAATTGACTCTCCAGCATCATCAAACATACTCGCTCCCACTACTCAGGACAACACATCAGTAAATCTTCACATGAGCTCCCTTGGTAGTACATAACACATCTAGTCAATTTTCAATTTCTCTCCATACATCATCAAACATCACGGGAGCGTGGAGGCCAAGCTGTCGGGCCATTATGACAGATCCGTCGTTCAGGTAAAGTCATATCAAGATAGGCACGTACTTCCACACCCCAATGAGGCGGTGTACCATTTTGTTGAAAACGACATCTTGGAGATACTCAAGCAACTGAGAAATAGCAAACCATTGCAGCTTGTCCAGATACACTAAAGATGTGATGATGCCCTCAGTGTAAAATAATGTTTCTATAATTTGGTCATGTAAAAGCGCGCACCAAATATTCACCTTTGGGTTCCCTCTGGTACACTCTTGGCACCTTGCCAGGCAGTTCTGAACTCCAAATACGCACGTTATGCCAGTTCACTACACCACTCACAAAAATTTCCTCTTCAGAAAAAGCAACACGTTTGAGATAGCCATTGTCGCTCTCAATACGTAATAACATTTCAACTGCAAAGTCATACCGACACGTGCACTGTGTGCACGAAACAATAAACTTCTGTGTAAGCTATCATTATGATAATTTTTTGGCATCTGTAATTCACGCGAGACCCTATGCATTGATTTATTGGAACTTCGCAATGAAGACTGTCTTACTGAATCCACCCTTCAGCTGAATTTGGTGGTGTTACAGTTCTTGGTAAGTCCTGTGTTTGAACTTATCATACCATGACTTAAACTCTTGACATCGGGTGACATATTTCCATAAGTTGTCTGAAAGTTCCTCTGCACCGTTAATGGTGACCAGGTCTCGTGGTATCACAGGACACACTGAGTTATTCCCTGATTTGTGAACATTTTAGGTTTCCTGAGCACTGCAACTGCTACACTACAACCACAGTACTGAAACCTGCAACAAAAAATTTGGTTAGTTTGCCAACATTGTGGCGCCAGTTTTATATCTATCTTACACACAGTGGATACAAATAAAGTTTGTAAACTGGCAAAGACTTTTCGGACATCTTGTACTACGGTATTTTACTGGAATAGGGAAAATAAGGGAAGGGTCACTTTAGGAGAAAAAACCCTGGTGATAGTGGCGTGCAGATTTTCGACGACGTAGTTATGTCCCAATCCAGTTGAAAGGATGATTTAAATACATAGGAATGAGCCCGCATTTTCTTATGTTGGTTGCCAGTGGCCGATGAGTGTTCCGTTCCATTCCGTCACTGGTTCATTATATCATCTAATTTAACATACTGTCCTCCAGTACAGAGGAGAGTCAAAATCCTGTCTTTTTATGATGAAGCCTTTACAATGGCATTGGAGAAAACCGACTATGGAGACATCTGAAAACATCTTAGGAATAGGACCGATTAATTTGTAACATTCTGCAGTAGTTACTGCAGAGGCAGTAACTATAGCCAACGAGAGAAACCTAGAAGTATTGTGCATGCAAGAACAATACTCCTCGCTAGGAAAAATAATGAGGATTTCAGGACGAGTAATATCAACAGGTGATAAACCAGTGGCAGCAATATGGATTCGAACACCTGACTGTGGTAAATGTGTATGATTTCATGAAATAATGAACATCATATCTGTGTCCAGCTACGAACAAGTACTAATGGATTTTACTTATTGAGCTCCTAATTCCAGTATTCGGATGAGATCCGAGATCCAAATACACTTAGAGAAGTGCTAGTGAGAGAGAAACTGGTAATCGGAGCTGATGTTAATGCAAAATCGCGAGAATGGTATGCGGAATAAACGGACGACTGTTGCATGGAGGTTGATCGCTTTCTTCTAGTGAACGATTTCCATGTTGTGAATAAATCAGGTAACCATCCCATGTATGTTTCACCTGTATATGGCACAGAGTCTATGCTGGACATTACTGTTGTAACCAGGAAGGCGGTTAGACTTGTTGACTTTTGGACCGTTGCAGAATACTACACCAGCAATCTCCGATTAATTATTTTTGAGATAAAAGAAAATCGTAGAAGAAGAAGCGAAGACACTCGTATAACAAGATACATATATCATGATGCGAATTTGAGAAGATTTGATTAAGTGATAATGGAGAAACTTCAGAAATACAGACCGGAAACTTCCGATGGTCTGTACCAGATAACAGAAGTCCTAATAACATTAATCCAGGAGACATGTGACAATTTCCTACAGACCTCAGTACCAGAATGCCACTAAATAACTGGCGGGATGGTGAATTAGGAAAACTTAGAAAGTAGGTCAAGAAGATAAGAAGAAATTTTAAAAGACAACGATGCGAAGATAGAAGAAGAATAATAGCAGAGGAACTCCAAATAAAATGGCAGATTTATAACAATATAGTAAACGAAAAAAAGAACTCCCATAGAAGGTTTATAACAGAGAAGGGGAATTAAGACCCATGGGGCAGGGCCGGATTTCCCATGTTACCACCTGTAGGCCCATGTAAAAGTGCTGCCCACTCGTCAATCTATTATCTCCTTTAATTTTTTCTTCATTTATTATTTTGCAATCCACAGCAACTAGGCCAGGTGTGTCATCATGATTTAAATTACCGCATTATTATGTTATAAATAAATTACTGTATTAAAAGGTTAATTAAGTGGGGGAAATGGGAGTACCCTGAGAACCCACTAGCCAATGGCTACTTCCGCCACTTTTCCCACATGCTAAGATCCAGTATTAACCCCACCTTTGTAGAAAGTGAGTAATCTAGCCACTACATCACCGTATTCTCTGAATTGTTGTAAAAGTAAATATTAACAAAATTCATGCCACCATTCCACCACATAATTTTGAAACTGCTATAAGCAAAGAGCAAGGAAATGTTAACGAGATGTTCAGACAAGTAAAAGTCAATCTACCACCCTTTTATTCTGTGCAGACCACTTTCGTCTGTCATTATAATAAACAGCTATTTGGACACTAGGTATCTGCCAGTGACAGAATCATTCAAGTATTTTTAAGCAATACTGATATTTTTTAATTATCTCTAAATTTAATGTATATTGAAATTTTTTATTTACATGAAATGCTGTGTTTACAGTTAATTAGATAATGTATGTTTTTACGACAGTTAACAAATTTTTGTTTCAGTTCAAATAAAGATTATGTAAAATTCTTTTTATAATCGTAATTTTTATAGCTCTCATTGGCAATACAATTATTATACACTTAACTATATGTGCTAATTCACAGTCAACTGTATTTAGTTTCATTTTAATATCTGGCCGCACGCAGAAACTTTACACGCCGTGATCAGTTTCCAGCATCAGTAAAACATTTTAATTATTAATCACAAACTCCGCACCTTTATTTGTGTTACAATAAATATAACATCAACGAAGATGTAGTAGACAATCTCATGCTCCATCTATACCAGTTTCTTCCCCTGATAAATATAAACTGGAAGTTGGCACTGGTGGGTACGGAGGAAATAAGGACATTTATTAATATCATTAAACAATTGACTCCCAAAAACTTACCAGTCACATTAACTGGATTTATTCTAAAATTGAATTGACATATATTTTATTCTAACACATAGTTACACAAAAACATATTTTACCTTCTATTTTTCCTGTCATGTCATGCCGCCCCCTAAAAAGTGGCGTTCTAGGCTTGGGCCTAGTGTCGGCCTAATGGGAAATCCAGCCCTGCTATGATGACTTCTATACAAGACCCTAGCCTGCAAACTTAAAGTCAAACAAGTCACGAAAAGCGTAAAGATTACTGGCTGAACTAATACTGATATGCAAGGAAACTAAGAACTAGTAAATGCTCTTCTACCAGAGGACAGCTTCGAAAATGATAATGAAGTGCATCAAGGAAAAATAAATGCCAATAAAATACTACCAGAAACTGAATTGACATCTACGTTTACAGAGGAAGAACTCGACCAGGTAAACAAAGATATCAAACTAAGGAAATCTCTAAAGCAGAATAATATAACATAAATTATTAAAAGAGTTTATCCTTGAAGAAGACAATATCTATTGAAAATAATCAATGATGCAAACAATCCTACAAGTCCAAAATCGTATAGACTATTAACATTAGTACCAGTGATGGGCAAAATGATGGAGAAACTGGTAAATAAACATTTAATAAATTTCATGAATGATACAAATGGACTACAACAGATACAGTATGGCTTCAGGAAAGGTAGTGGTACAGAGCGAGCAGTCCTCGAAGTGATGGAGAACTTAAAACTATCACCACATATGTATGTACTTGGAATTTTCCTAAACATAAGAGAAATATTTGACCACGCATGGTGGCCAGGAATATTACGGCAGCTAAGAAATAAAGAATTTCCAATAAACATCTATGGATTAATACTGATCTACTTTAAAGACAGAATAAGTATATTTGAAGACAAATCTATAGAACGTCGAAAAACTTTGACGAGGGGTTGATCGCAAGGCTCAGTCTTAGAGCCACTGCTATGGAACGTCCTTTTCGACAGTTTACTGCAGATGACCATACCAGCTGAATGTGAGATTTTTGCCAATGTAGATGATACCCTAGTCATCATACCAGCATGGAGCAAAATACATCTAGAAACCAAAACTGAGGATATACTAAATAAAGTAGAATAGTGAGGGGATGCAGTGAAACTCAACTTTGCAGTAGACAAGGCAAATGCAATTATTATGAAGGTTAACCTCAAGGGAGCTTCGATAATAATATTTCAAGGCAGGCCCATTAAGCTGAAAGACAAGGTCAAGTATCTTTGATGTGATTGTGGATAATAAATTACGATTCCATGACCACATCAGATACTCAATGGATAAAGCGGTATCCATCTACAGCAAGATGAAATCAGTGTAGAGTCTCCTAGGAACTTGGCTTCAAAACTATGATGACGCCATATAAAGGTGTATTCACAGCAATTGCCATGTAAGGAGCAGCAGTGTGGTACAGAACTGTATTACAGGCACAGATGATAAAGTTAATTTCTAGTCTAAGCAACAGAGCGTCAGAAAGAGAAAATAAGGGAAAGTTTTGTTGTAGTCGTGATTTTTGGTACACATGTGTTTTTTGGGTCGCTGAACACGAATCTGAGGTTTTCCAACACTAATTTTGCCCGGAAACATGTTTTGTTTCCGGTGGCACTTTTTTTTTTTGTTTTCGTCTATATCTCACTAACTATGGTTTTTTTTTTTTCGAAAAAACCATTCTTTACAAAATGAAGTAGAAAAAATTTTATACATTTTACCTACATGACATAATTTTCTACGATAAACCGTTTAGTCGCTAAAGCGCGCTGAAAAAAATGGTCAGAAAAACAAAAAAGTGAAAAAACGCGATTTACAGCACTTTACGACCAATTCACGCGGAAATTATCCATATTACGCAGATAGTGGCCATGTACGACATTAATTATGATGAAATGCACATAATAATACATAAAATATAAAAAAATACATTTAATGTATTTAAAAAAAATTTATTTAATGTAATGTAATGTACTGTACATTTAATGTAAATGTAAATTAAATGTAGTTAAAAAAAATGTTATGCAGTAGATGGTTAGCAGTGAATGATTATAGTACCTAGTCGAGTGCTGAAGTTGTGGTTTGTGCCGGCTTTAGCTGCGCGCTGGCAGATGTGTGACTACCTGAAAGGGTCTTCCTGTGTCCCCTTTTGAAGCCTTTCAAAGTCTCCCTTGTATTATGTGAGTCCTGGGCGTCTAATAAACATCCAACCTGACCCCTCAGTTGCTTCGGAGCTTATTTCGCGATCGTGTCTGTCGTCAAGTGAGTTAAAACGATGTGAGTTTTTGCGATGTCGGAGTGTTTCATCATTTGTGAATATTCTTTGGAAGATGGAAGTGCAGTAGCAACCGTGAAAGAACGAGGTATCGCAACGTTTGTGGAGGTCAGTAAAAAAAGAAAAGATAAGAAGGGGACTTTTCTAAGGGGAAAATCATCTGTGCGTGTGCATGAAAAGTGCAGGAAATCATACGCGAATGAACGTATGATTGCTGCTTTCCTGCATAGGCAAGTGAAAAATGTGCCAACCCCGCCTCAAGTAACACGATCAACAGTCCCTGAGTTTACTTTCAGAACCCAATGTTTTATATGTGGAGTAGCCATAACTGATCGATTTTTGTCCTCTGAATCCAAAAATCCATTACGTGACTGCAATGTTGTGTATAAAGTTCGTGACACAACACAAGGGTTCAGAAGCTCAATTCTCAAAGCAGCTCGAGATCGTGATGATGATTATGGACGTGCTGTAATTCGCCGCATCGAGGCCGTCGATGATCTGGTCGCATATGATGCGCAATACCATCAGAAGTGTCATAAGGAACTGTACGGAAACCCTAAGACAACAGCACAAAAAAAGTGGTCTATTTGCCGAGGAATTCGAGGAGGCAATGCAGTGCGTTTACGATTACCTTGTGAACAGTGATGACGAAGCCAGTTCTCCATGGACGAGCTGATGGCGCAGACCAAAGGCAATTTTATACCAGAACCAAGAACTGTGAAGGCTCACCTCCTTGATAAATACGGGGAAGATACTCTGTTCACAAGCAACAAGAAGAAAAAAACGGTTTTTTTTTTTTTAAGAATTTTGGAGAGAAAATATTGACTAACGCGTGGTACCAGCAAAGGTGTAAATCTGACCAATAAGAGAGGCTTTGAATTGTGGAATCGGCGGCAAAAATTATTTGCGACGATATGAGATCGCAGGTTTACGAATTCAAAGAGTATCCTGCACCAGACCGTTTCATGGAAGAGACTGAAACTGTCATTCCCGAAACTCTGAAATGTTTTATGCAAACGCTGATCTTAAAGAGAAAAAAAGAAAGTACTGAGAAATGGGAAACTAAATGCAATGCTTTATCTCACTGTCTGATCTCTGCTGTGAGGCCAAGATCCTTTTTGTTAAACGTACAAGTTGGACCGGTAGCGTTCATTTATAAAAAGTATGTATCCAGGAAGTTATTGGAAGTATTGAGTTCATTAGGGGTTTGCAGCTCGTACTCAGAAGCAGTGCGCTTTGAGATCTCATGAGCCCTGAAACCAGAGACTATAATCCCTCCAAACGGATTTGTTCAGTTTGTGGGCGGCAACACAAACTTTAATACCCAAACGATTGATGGTTACAAAACCTTTAATTTAATGGGAGGCATTTACCTTGTAGCCCCAGCAACTCCTGTACCTGCAGATACAACGATTGCCAGAGTGACATCAATACGAGCTTCTTATGTGGTCGGAAGATTTGGACAAGTAACGCTGAAGCAATTTGAGTCAAGTGAGACTGCTGAAGGTCTTAGAGCAATCAAGATCAAAGACCTCACTAATCAATTCCCAACAACCCCCAATGTCTATCCGTCTGCAGCTGAGATTATTTGGCTCTACAGCAAGTACAAAGAGCTTACCATAACACCAGGATGGAACGTGTTCATGGAGCAAGTGACAGCAGATCTCGCATTGGAAAAAACATATACTGCTTGTCTTCCCTTCATCAATTACCCTCCTACTGCACCATCGTTAAACCACCTGCGATTCCTGGGCTACAGAAGAGCTGCCTTCTCAGTGGCGTCAAACATTGCTGCTTTACCACCATCTGCAGCAGCAGCCAGACAACACAGTTTCCGGGTGTGGTTCCAAGTTCAGCAATGGAGGGGAAACGAAGTTGCACAACCCGAGCAGTGGGGATGGACAAGAACCAAAAGTAGCCTTGAGCCAGTGACGACGCTTTTACCCCCTGCTCCCCCTGCCTTGCTGAAACTTATCACCTGCAAATGTACAAAGAACTTCACCCGGAACTGTGGCTGCAAAAAAGCAGGCCTTCACTGCTCCAACATGTGCCGCAACTGCGAAGGCAAATAACGAAAACGTGTTGGTGGAGACAGACGAGGACAGCCAAGAGGATGTGGACCTGGAAGAGGAATTGGGGTTTCTTTTGCCATGCCCAGAACCGGATGATCCAGTGGAAGCAACGGATTATGACGATGAACGTCTCCCCATTGCACAAGGTACGTAGTTAATACTACCTCTGAAAATTAACTATACAATTTCGCTAGTTTGTTTGGGGTGTCATTAATCAGGTATCAATAAACACACCTTTTAATACTGCATGATTTGCTCTGTATTTTCTATAGATGTCGCTGAACCAGGTCCTTCGACGAAAAAAGTGAGGAGAAGAAATGTGACTCATAACGACGTTTTTAAATATTAAAATAGCTTTCGGCATTTTTTTTTAATTTTTGCCTATATTCCTTTTTTTTTTTTATAATTGGCAACATATATTATATGTACTTCATGATTCATTATCTGCACTTATATGTTATTTACGATTTATTAGTACTTATTGTCACATTACATGAAGTTTTCAAGATATTACCTGCGTTTGCCTTCATTATTTTCATCGTTATTTATTACCTACTCACTTGGAAGTTAGCCACTTCATTATGTGCACGCTATGTACGTACACATGAAATGTAATTTTCATGTATTTCACATTTTTAGGTGAATTTCATCGTCTTTAATGAAATACTTGGTCATTATTTGCCGTAAAGTGCTGTAAATCGCGTTTTCCACTTTTTGGGTTTTTTTTTTTTTTGCCATTTTTCAGCGCGCTCTAGCGGCTAAATGGTTGATCGTAGAAACAAATGTCATGTAAATAAAATGTAGCAAATTGTGTTCACTTTCATTTTGTACAGAATAGTTTTTTTGAAGAAACTCATAGTTAGTGAGATATAGGTGAAAAACAAAAAAAAGTGGCAAAATTTACACATATTTTGCACAAAAAACATGTTTCCGGGCAAAATCAGTGTTGGAAAACCTCATATTCGTGTTCAGCAACCCAAAAAACATATATGTACTAAATATCACGACTACCTAATTTTCCTCTGTTGCTTAGACTATTTAAAGACACATAGAGCAGCGCTGTTGGCAGCTACGAAGGCATATAGAACAACATACACAAAAGCTCTTAAAGTGACAGCTAGGACAATACCCTTGGACATTTTGATTAGAGAAAGAGGTGAGATAATGGAAGTCACCGAAGGTAAAAAAGCATCACCCCAGTTGAAAAAGGAGAAGGAGAACAAACAATACTCCTGTGGCAGGATAGATTGGAAATTCTGACAAAAGCAGAATCACATATAATGTATATCCGAGTGAAGAAGACAGGCAGAATTGCCCCTGGATCGCAACAGATCATTACCTTTCACAGCTGTTGTCAGGACATGGGAACTTCAAGGCAAAATTATACAAGCTTAATTTGGTGGAATCACCTAACTGTGTAATTTGTGAAATAGAAGATAATGTCCAGCATGTGGTTAAAGAGTGTCCCAAAATTGAAGATATAAGAATCTAACTGAAAAGGAAGCTAGGAATAATAGAAAGTGAAAAGGTTGACGTAAGAAATATAATGAAATGTAAAGAAAAAGTTACGATATTTACAGACTTTGCGAGACTGGCCATAAAAAGGTTGGAAGAGTTCGATGAATGGTTAATTCAAAACCAACACATGGTTGTCCGGAATTAAACAGATAATTCCGGAAGTGACATAGTAAAACCGCAATAGAAACTTAGTAGTGGAAGGGTACCCACTACAAAAACTGGGAATTTCCCGATAAAAAATCTTTATAAACTAGATTAAGGACTAATCAATAGGCAACTGGTTTAAGTGGAGGGTCTAATGCCCCCTTCTCCTTCTCCAACCCATTCGTAGAAAAAAAACACAGTGATGACGAACCGGTAAAGATAAAGGATAACGAAACTGGAGGAATAAATACGGAAAAAGCACTGAAACTAATGCAAAAGTAGCAATTGAATAAAGGAAAAGAACGTGGTAAAATATGACTCGGCGCGAAAACGGTACTTGAAACATAAGGACATGACTGAAAGGAAGAACCGGTGGTTTTGGGTGGGAAGGGGGATCGAGTAATGTTTACAGGCCCACCTCTCCGCAACACTGATGAAAGGAGTTGTAATGTAGTGCATGAATATATTAGTAGTAGTAGTTAGTGCCACAATAGAAGTGATAATATAGAATTAGATTCCCCTTAATGTGTGGGGAATAGTGGTGGATGGCATGTAAACTGCTTCACTTCCATACTCCAGGCACCAAGGGCAACCAATAAAGGGTAAAAATATATAGAATTAACAAGCCACTTATGTGGTGAGATACATATAATAAATGAAAAAAAAAACCTAAAAATAATGCGGTCCGACAACAGGAAGCCATAAGACAAAATAAAAGAAAATTAAAATTAGTAAAATTGAAAGGTATCCTATACCCCTGCATTTCCCAGAAAAGGCACAGTTATAGAGGTGGAACATCACGTATGCTTGGTTCAACCTATAACTGGCCATGTAAAAAAATACGTTCTCAGAGCACGATGACTCCACCCAGCTGCCGTGGTGTATTGAGCATATTACTCACCTGCCTCTCCGTGAAATGAGTTCGATACCTGGCATGGTAAACCCTTGATCTTTACTTGCGGTAAACGTGAAGGTGGCCTTTCTCTTGGTTCTAAATTTTCTACTACCACTGTATTTTGCTGTTGTTCTATCTCCACCCCATTTCACCCCCATCGGCGCAGAAGACTTCAACTGTTAAACTTCACCCGAACCTCGCACTTACTCTGCTCCGGTGGGGTTACTTGCGCCTCAATGACGCATGTCTCAAGACTCACTATAGTTGTACGGACACAAAATACTGTGAATTAAAGATTTCTGCCCACCCATTATGGCTTTTCAAAGCCTTTGCATTGTTTCTAACAGCAGAATTACTATTCACATAAAGAACTGCTATTCAACTGCTAGCCCACTTCTTAAACATAGCGAAGATAAGTAAAATTATTTTTTGGCAAACTGAGATGCAAGGAAGGAAAATACATTTTTTTTATATAATGTAAACTGGTAATTTAAACTTTACTTCTTAATACACTTATGTACAAATATTAAGGACGAAGTGGAGAAATCAACATAACAGCGGAACTAACAGGCCAAAAAACCAATCAGGTTATTGCCTGGGGTCCGATAGAGTACAGCATGCGCAAATGTGCAGCGTGCCGTTCTGTAGCCATGTTTGAAGCGTATAAAGCACGATTGCGGTGTTATTAAGTACTGCAGTGAACGCTGTTGCACCGTACACATCGGGTTGAACGACGTCGAATTTCTGTCTAATGTCTATTATGGCCAACAGATAGTCCCGTAGACAATGTCTGGATGACTTTACCTGAGGTCGAATGATTGGAAAGTTGGAAGAAGGTCGAAGTTTGGCTAGTGTGGCCGATGAGTTCGTGATCGCACACGAGATTGGACGGCATTTGTAAAGAGAGGAACAGCTGTAGGAAGATTTAGTATTTGTTATGGTTGTCCTCGATCAACCACGGTGACGGAAGACCAGTATATTGTCCTACAGAAGAGGAGAGATCAGAGGCAGACAGCGGGATTACTGGACATCCTATATCGCGTTTTATCCGTGGTCAAGAGACTGCACACAGGTGGTTAATTCGCTCGGAGACTAGTATAGTGTGTGCCATTGACGCCATCGGTGATGGTGCTTGCAGTAGTGCCGGAAACACAAGGACTGTAAAGTTCGGAAATGGGGTCGAGTGTTCTTTACAGAGGAGAGGCAATTTAGCCTCACTAGTGATTACTGGCGTCTGTACATCTGAAAAGAGTGGGAAATACGCAATAATCCCTGCAACATCGTCTTAAGGCACCAGTAAACAGGTGGCGGAGTCCTCGTTTGGGGATACATAATGGTTTGTGGCCATATGGAGCTCCGCATCGTCCAAGGAGGTTCGGTCATTGATCAAGGTTCTCATTCCTTGTGTGCATCTTTTCTGGGATGCTGTGTGTTTTGAGTTTCTCGTAATGGACGACTACACTACACTTAATCGTACAGCGGCTGTTGCTAAGCTGTTGAAGAGGAAATATATTCGCTGAATGGAGTGACGCACATCATCGCCGTATCTAGATTCAATTAAACACATATCGGACGTTGCTGGGAAACGCACGGCAGCACGTCGTCAGCCTCCAGCAACGACTCCGCAGCTGTGATCAGAGCTGCAAGAGGAATGGGCCCTGATGTCTCAAGAGCTCGCCGATAACCCCATACTGACGATGAACAGACGGTGCACATGCTGCGTCGTAGTCAGGAGTGATCATATCCCCTACTGGGAACTGCATTTTTATTGCCTGCCGCCTATGGACTTTTTTGTCTTCTATCCTAATGTACTAGAAACCCATTTTAGAATAAAGGTTCATTGCGTCCTTTGGATTCCTTCCTAGGTTAGTGTTAAAATACTGTTGCTGGACGTTACATGTGGAAACCTGTGACGACTTATTTTTTGCACATTAGTGTACGTGGAAATTTCCAAGCATGGTGCGTGCAAAGCATTATGAAGAAATTAATCAACAGAATAACGAACATCTAAGTATACACTGACAATGCATCTGTAATTTAGTGGTTGGAATTATTTTGTTTCCCGAACATCAAAAATGTTCCTAATCGTTGAGATTAGCAGTTCTTCCGGTAAAACTACGTAAAAATGGAAACAAAATTCTCGTTAGTGGTTTTGGAATAAACTTGTATGGTGCCAAATTCGGTAGAAGACGAACTTTATTAAGATCAGCGTAAGCAAGAGCATCGTAGCTAGGATGTGTGATAGTCCTGATTGATAGTTATAGGATTAAGTCTTAATGAACTAGAACATGCCATCATAGTTTGGAACTAAACAACTTTTTCCCATAACTTACAGAAATACCAGTAAATGAAATTCAAGCATTTTGCTTCTATCGATCGGAAACGGTTCGTCAGAAAAAACGCAACGGAAACAACATAGAAGCACAGAAATGAACCATGGAATCGAAATGAAACTACAATGAAATAATATAGCAGTGTAATTAATTATCAGGCACTTATTATTTTACGTCAACCTAGGATTTAAAAAAATATATATATAATTGGCTGGCGAAGGAACGCTTAAGAAAGTCCGGAACGATACAGGGGAGCGGGTGACTAACACCTTCCTCAGAGAGAGAGAGAGAGAGAGAGAGAGAGAGAGGGAGAAAAGGAGAGAGCCTGTTCCCTCGTCCTTTGGACACAGTGATGCCGTTTTTTCCCAGCCAATGAAGATTGTAGCTCTCGAATATATCCTTTATGGAGAAAGCTGTTCTTGTCACCGGGAGGATGTCAATCAAGGCAAACTTTCACAATATACAAATTATAACTTTACCGCTATGTTACATTTGGACATAATAGCAGGGTAACATCCGCATTTTAAATTGCTACAGAAATACCAAATGCGTTTGTTAAGTCAGGCACAATGATTGACAATTAAATTTAGAAAAAAAGGAGTTATGTTTCTCGCAGGAGAGGGAAGCATTTGGTTTGTGGAAAGTGGTTGTCGTCCTCAGCACCTAAGAAGAAGCAACGGCGAATGCGGGGAGGAAAATTAGCTTGTAAAACTTCATTCAATATTATAAAGAATCTATGGACCTACTTCATGGCGTGCTTTATCTCATCGGGGTTCCGCTTTTAATTCACATTGGGTTAGAGGTCTAGTTCACCATCATACTGTATAATGAAATTGTAAAATTACCGCAGGTGCTGATTATTGCTGCTTAGCAGACATGGGCGCGATGCGGGTTTCAACTAACGCACCGTTGCCTGGATGATATGTTGGTAGGTAGGGCAACTTTCGTGTACAGCTAGGTAGTTAAATACCAAGCAGGTTGCCCAAAGAAACATTAACGGGGAAGGAATCCGTTATGGTCTGTATTAGCATTCGCCTAGAGTGATGTCGGAAAACCACGAAAACCAAAATCAGGAGGGCTAGACCGGGAATGAAACCTGGGTTCTCCCGAATGCGAGTTCAGTGTTTAGTTACAGTGCCACCTCGTTGCCCGGAGTTCATATCATCCATGAAACGATGACGGCGCTCTCGAAAAGAGAGAATCGCCATTTAAATATACCGTAGTAATTTATACTTCGTGGTGATCATGCGTGAAGAGATGTTGGGGTGTCTTAGGGAAATACTTCTTTATGACGATAACTTAAATTTTTTTATTGGTGAGTTTCCGTCTTTCACACGAATGAAGGCGATGCTGGACCAGGAAATAAACTACTCTGTAATAATACGTTAAATGGTGTAAACACTTGGGCGTGCCCGATCAATGGTCGTATATGGACCTGCAGGTAAATTATCTGCTATTTTTCGTGAATATATTTCGTATTCGCTTTTTCTGAATAGAAAAATGTAATTACATATGACTAAATTATCATATTATTACAGTCAATATTTAGCCAATAACATACTATTTATTTACGGGTTCATAATTAGTAACATCAGCGCGTCTTGAAAGTGGCTATCTTTTGAAAACGAACTGTTTCTGAGAAACAGGCGCATTGGATTTATGTGTTTCGTGGGCATGACAGCCGCCACTCAAAATGGAAATTGCCCATGAGGCATAACAATAAGGTTTTGGCTGTTAAGCCATCACCACTTTCCTGAGAATCTCGTACTTTACCAATGAGTTAGCCGAGTAGGGGGACTTCTCTTGAAACTCGTTTTTATGAAATAGTGTTAAACATAATTTCATTGTAAATAAGTGTGTGCCTATTAACGTCATTGTAATCCCAATTTTGATACATTTTAATTCATTAAAACCACACAATAAAATACCTGTAAACTTCAAAACAGTCTTGTCTTTGAATACATATCGAGATGATAATTAAGTAAATAGTAATAACTTTCAATTTTTAAGTACTGGTGATAAGAAATTTATAATTTTAAGGAACAATTAAAGTAATTATAATTAATAACGATAATAATTTAAAAACTAACAGTGTTTTCAGAATCAATTATAGCAGATATAAGGCATAAGGCAAATGAAATATTAAAATATGGTAATAATGTTGTAGTTATTCTAAAATTACAATGTACAACTAAGTTTACAAAAAAAATTAATGCATAAGTATGCAGATTTGTGTGTAATCAGTCACACAGTTCTTGAAACTGTACCTCAAACTAAAACCAATATTGGAATATACACAATATAATTAAATACACATGAAATTAAATTTTACAGCACAGAATGAAAGTGGTCTCAATATATATTTTTAATGGCGCGTTTCCATTTCAGGCACAGGAGCAGGGGAGTGACAAGGGCAATGTGCGTAAAGTCAACATTATGGACCAGTGTTGCATGGCGTACCTGTATGGGCTCCAAGGTGACAAGTTGTGTTGCGTTTGAGTAGTAAATTTTCAAATATTTTGAGAACGAGTTTTTGTGCAATCTTCGGAAGTGTACTCTAAAACCAGTGAAGTTTTGTAGTAATATTTTGTGAAATAATACAATACGATGGCTAACAAGCATGCTCCTTAGCGCAGTGGTTTCTAAATTAATACAGCTACGCGCATTTGTACAGTAGCCGCCATATTTTAACCACGTATTATTGCTCAATTCGCCCATATTAGTGTCTCTTGTTTCGTCCATGGGTGAAACAAAGAACATGTGCAAAATTAAGTACATGGGTGAAATATGGACCGTGGGTGTAATTAGTAGTATTTCTTATGCAAGTTACTCTCATGCAAGCTATATGATGGTTAAAAAAATATCGCCTTTCGTAGCACACAGCGAAGGTTTTCGACACAACAATCGGCACGAGAGATGGATTTCCTTTCACCAGCCACACATATTTTTATGAACAATTTAGAATGCCTAAACAAAAAAATTAAGAAGTTATTTTTAATATACAAATTATACTAAGTACATCTAATATTTTCTCTTTTCAATTTCATATAGTTGAAATCTAAGTATGGATGTATTTTAGAATTCGTAGATAATCCTGGTATCACAGTAACAATAATGCATGTATTATTAAAGCCGTAATCGAAGAAAAATTATTTGCAGATGTGTGGCGTTGAAAAATATGAAGTAAATTTTATAATTTTCCATATGGTGCCTAATAATTTAGTTGTAGGGTTTCACATAAATAGAAAATATAATGTTAATCTGTATGTACATGCTTTGAAATTTGATAATTGTAATGTAAGATGTATTCGTGTTATAAATTCTAGAAAAAATATATTTCCCAAATAAAGTTGGAAACGATATTTTGATTTTGGATATTTATCATAAATTTGGATTAGCTTATATTGCCTTTAGTAATTCGAAAGGTAAAATATATACTAACTACCCTAAGCCTACAGATATCTTGTTGACTAAACCAATACTCATTCTCTGTTAGCAGACCAATGTATGTGATCAATTCTTTATTTAGAAACACTACTTTAGTATAACATGAAAGCAATACAAATATAATTTATGGTGTTAATAAAGATGCTGAGCTAGAACGAACTGTTTTTAACAATGTTCTTTCAAGTCAAATAATTCTGATAACATGATTTTTTAAAAATTGCTAGAAATTATTATTTTTTCTTTAAAAATTGATAATTACAGAGTTTTGTAATTATACAAGATGTTTATATAATTTATATATTTTATTATTTTTATATATCTATTAATATTGTCACTGTGTTTGGTTTTGATGTATACATGGTTTAATAACATTAGTGAAAGCTTACTGAATTTACTTAAAGAAAATACTATTCCCACAAAAAACTTTGTGAAGGCGGGTAATGTGAAATTCTAGGGTTTTTCATTAATATTATTGAATTTTTGCTAGTTTTTTTTCAAGTGTGTTTCGAATGTCAAGGTATCTGCGCTCGTTTCTGCGTTTTACGTCTGCTTACTTCGTTAATTTGATAAAGTTGGGCAGTATTCTGGCTAGTGTGAAGGTCTTTAATAGCAAAGAAATTACTGTATTGTAATACTTAGCAGAAATTTGAAAGAAAATATCTGCGGCAAAAGAAAACCATAGCTAGAAGAATTTGTTGACCACTACAGACTTTTTCCTAATGTAAATTTCCAATTCAGTAACATAAATGTGTGCAATTGTCTTTGGTTTTGTAGGTTGTTTGATGAGCAACATGACTCAATGGATGAGCTGAGAATGAGTGATCATTTTGGTCGACCAGATGTAATCGAGCACGGCTGTGTCTTCGACGGGCTTCTCAGAGGAATGACTACTCAGCCGCAGGAAAAGAGTGACCAGACATACACCACAGAAGTAAGTTTCACATTAAATAGCTGATCACATGTAGAGGAAATTTCCCATTTTTGAAGAATGATCAGACTGATGCTTTAAAAACTAATAAACGTGTATAGGAAGGTAATTTATTTTGAATTTCAGTGTATGCAGTAATTACTGAATTCACAGGTGAAGGATATGCACTGTTACGCATTATTGATGACATTGAACTTGTTTTCAGAGTAATGGCGTTTGATGACAAATTTTTTTTCTGTGGTCACGGTAATCCATGTATGTAAGTGGCAAATAGAAGACAATGGAGTTTTGCCTACCTTAGAAATGGTAATGTTTTGTTTCTACCACCATATGAAATACATTGTTTTGCGTGTTATCTACCTACCACGGACTGAAATAAATGGTATAGAAATGGAAGCATGATTTACTTAAGAAGCGAAGAGACTGAGGATACTAGCCCAAGCGAACATTTGTCTTTAAATCTGACGAAATCGCGTAACAAATCTTAATTAAAAATCATTGTATTCTTTTGCAGCACGAATAATAATGCGAAATAATAGCGGCGTTTCCTATTATTAACATGAAATAACTTTATGACAGCCAAGAGGTTTGCAGTAATAGCAGATATTCGAGTTAAGGAAGCTGTACACACAGTGAGCCTCAGAGGGTCTGTGTGATAGATTGTCCTGGTGGCAATTGAGAGTGAACAATGCCTCTGATTTTCTCCTGTGGCAGTCAATCACTGTAGATTTTTTCTGATTGGCTAATGTTATGGCCAATTATGTTACGTCACTTCGACTTGTGACTTTGATTTAATTGTCTATATTTTCTGAAACGTGGTACCCAGGTTTTACTAAGCTTGTGGCTATCATCTCGTTTGATATTTTCGGAATTTTCAATATCTCTTTAGCTTCTCGTATTGTTCTAGTCCTGAAAATAAGGACACTAGCCACGGTCCTGAATTAGTTAATGTACTGCATATTTTGTAATTGAAGATTATTCTGATATTTTTGGTATGTGGTTTTCCTGTTTGTATTCATGAATTAGTTTTTTGATCCTTGTGGCTATCCTTCTGCTCTGCTGTCCAATGTAAATTAAACAACAAGAACATGGAACTTTGTAGATGCTTGCCAGTTTTTCAGGTAGGGTTTCCCTTTAACTGATGAAATAATTGCTTTCAGGGTCCCGAAAGGCTTTTGTATTCTGTGTATTTTAAATGTGTTCAATAGTCGGTTTATATGGCCCAACACTGCTCGTACATTTGGGAGAACTGTATTTGTAATGGTTTGTGTAGGACTTGCTGCATATCTTTATTCTTGTATTCGTTTGCCTGCAAGGCTGTGGTAAAATTATTGAGCTCCTCATGAAGTTTGTATTTTTCACTTATCTTGTTTTTTCAGTTTACCAAGGTGGAAGTTACTATTCTTTTCTGTACAGGCGGGTGATGTGAACTAGCATTAATATGAATATGTATATGTAGATGTGAGGTGGCTTGCGATAAACACAGTATCCTAGGAGGCCATTTGGTTTACTGGTTACCGTGGCATTTAGAAATTGTAGTTTTCCTTATTTTTTAAAATTCCATTCTAATAGTGACGTTACCATATGGCTGTTAAAATGTTCCAGCAAGAGTTTGAGTTTGTTCAGCCATAGCTTCATATGAAAAACGTGCCATCCACATATCTGAACCAGCAGTTTGACCTATACTAGATGGAATTGATTGCTTTCTCTTAAAACTTTGCTATGAATCTTTTAGCTTGCAGTGGAAACAGGGGCGAGTCCATGGATGTGCCTTAGGTTTGAAGACAGCATTTGTTCTTATGCGAAGAGAATGTAGAGGTGATACGGTGTTCTATCAAACTTAATAGTCTGCTATCTGTAATAGAAATTTACTTTAAATCACTACACTGGCAGAAGTAAAACTGAAATTCATTGAGCCTGAAATAAACCTTCCTTATACCTCCACTCTCTGAGTCACACGCATTTCAATAGCGTAATTTAAAAGGAATAGAATAGGTGAGACTAACGTTATTATTTATAACAGCATTATTTTCGTTAAACTCTTAAATTTTTTGATAATTTTGTAATTTTGATGAGAAAAACAACTTAATTTTAGAACCATGATGTACGCCATAGTAAATATCATAAAGTGATACCACCATTGCAGGAAAAGTAAAGGATTTTGACGTCATTTTTTTATAGTCCACTAATCAGTGATTTTAGACTATGAGTTTACAAAACAACGTGATACATTTTTTACCCCAGTCTCAAATAAAAAACCAACCTAACCATTCGGTAATTGCTTGATGACATCACAAGAAACTTCACAAGAAGCATTCAGTACCGAGAATACTACTTCATTCGACATCGTCCAGTACAAATTGTGAACATGATGCTGCAATTCTCTATAGTTTGGTTTAGCGACTGTGTTTTTGTAGATGAGTCAGCGATTATCAGTGAGTGAAGCAAGTTGGGTATGTTGTTCCAGATATTGTACAACCTGTTCCGTAGCGGCGCCATAGGCCAAGATTTGTTGGCGATAGACATACACAGGGGCCGAGACCACGGCCTGCCCTCCTACAACGAATACCGAGAGGTGGTTGGGCTTTCGCGAGCCACGGAGTTCGAAGATTTTGCTCACACTATATCGGAAGAAGTAAGTCTTAACGACTTCTACACGCATATGTAGCTTCGTACAGCACGTCATTAACGAGCGGAATGTGATTTTAAGAATTCAGCTTTTACCCACTACCTTATTCATACCCGAAGTGCACAAGAATTAAGTTAGGAATTCCCTTAAATTTATTGGTAATACTGGCGTTGTAAATGTATAAACCTGCGTTAAGTTTATTTTTGATACATAAACAATTTTCTCTGGTTGAAATAAGGGATTATATTTTGAGTTTCCTGAGAAATCCTTTTAAAAGTAGCGTTTTAGTAGTTTTATCTTTGACTGTTGCAAGATACTTCTGCGTTCAAATAATACGAGGTTTGCTGATGACACTGATATACTGCGCCCAGTGCTTTCTTCTCATTGTTTTATAATACGGATATCACAAAAATACAATACCTCATGATTAATTTTCATTGCAGAACATCAGAAATATGGCACACTTGTATGAACACCCAGACGACGTGGATCTAATGGTAGGAGGAATGCTGGAACATCCCGTGGATGGTGCGACAACAGGACCCACCTTCCTATGGATCACAGTCGATCAGTTCTACAGGACACGTGCTGGAGACAGATACTTCTACGACAATGTGCATCAACCCTACCCTTTCAATAGCTGTAAGTAGTGAGTTGTTTATCATACGTTATAGAGAGGAAAATTTATTTGACCTTAGAAAGTAGTTTTCGAATAATGCTGACCAATTACAGTGAGATATTACAACCAAGTAATACGGCTTAACGCCCATTTTATTGCCTCTCGTCAATTAAACTGCACATTTGTTTGTCAGAAATAATAATCAGTTTTTTTCTTGATCAAATTTTTATCAATTGGCAACATATTTGAAGCGTCGACTGTAACTACACTGACATGCCAACATTCATGGGATAGAAGTACGTAGAGGTGATAGTTGGTGGCGCCACCGTACCGTTTCGTCTTGGAAGTGCCCAGACCTGTATCAGTTATGCTCGGGCATTGCGTGATGAGTGTGTGCTGGTCATGGCATTGCACTGCAGCTCTTCGTGGACTTCACGTACCCCCAAAACGATGTAATATTCTAACAGGATAATTCACCGTGTAATCGCCCTATCTTGTCCGCAACTGATTCGAGGAGATTTCTGGAGAGTTTTAATGACTACTGTGGCCACTTCGTTCGCTCGATATGAACCCCGTTTACCATTTACCGGACGTGGTGGTGAGGTCCATTTGCATCCAAGATCCTGCACCTACAAATATCAGGCCTCTGTGGGTAGCTATTCAGACGGCATAGGTCAACATATTTCCGCATGTGTTTCGTCCACTTGCGGAATCGATGCCACTAGATGCTGCATTTCGCCGGGCTAGAGGAGGGCCTATACGATACCAGACCGGTATCCATTGACTTTTGGAATGCCACTAAACAACTATTTTTCCCTAATATGCACTTGTTTTTACACAGAGCAAAAAAAAAAAAATTCCGTTCGTAACCTCGGATGCAAAAACATTAAGCAAATTTAATACGATTCAATTTCGCAGACAATTTGCACAAGAGGCAAAAGGAAATGTTTTGTTGCAAGACGGACATGTAAGTTAACTGTGGCCAGATTTTAACTTGGCAACACTAGAAGATGCAGGAACATGCCCAAATGAGTAAAATTGGGGTCCACAATTTTACTTCAGGGAAAAATTTTAAAATTATAGGTTAAAAATGGTGTTGTTTAAGCATCTTTATATAACTGCGTTTGCGAGGCTTGCAATTCAAAAATGACTAATCGTGATATTCCTGTACGTAGGCGCCCTGCGCAAGTAAACAGCTACAAAGAAAGTTAGTTCTGAGCAGATTGACCTCTACTCCGCTACCTGCAACATAGTCTGCAGTTACTCCAACTAAACGCCAGCCTGGGTGGGGGTCTTGTATAAGGTTATGAAAAAGCACGAAAAATATAGAGAGAGAATCTTAGCTGCTGGTTTTATGCGCTACACATATACGTTGCAAACGTTCACATATGGTTTGCACTTTAAAAATGTATATTTATAAACTTTTTATAATATTTTGCACGCGTCTTGGCGTCTTATGGTGACACGTCTCGTAATAGTCACGATGCAAATATAACAGACAGAGCTAGGTGACGCAATGGTAAACCGCGGTACTTGCATTTGGGAGGACCTGGGTTTGAATCCCGGTACGTCCAACCTGATTACGGATCTCCATGGTTTCTCTAAATTACTCCAGATGAATGCTGGGATTGCTCCTTACTACAAATCCATGGACGATTATTTTCCCGTTCCTGCTTCACTGAATAACTTGTTCCGTCGCTATCGACGAGACGTTAAGCCCTACGTAGCTACCTCAATATAGAGATTCTACATACTTAGTTATGTATTAAATACGAGTGAGCTTCCTGCAACTCTTGCTACATTACGTGAAAACGCTCCATTTCTTAAGATTTACCAAGCATTCTTGAAAACAGTATTTTTCGCCACATTCCTTACAGCGCAGCTTAAATGTACGATTTACCACTATCTCTAATTGACGACATATCAAGCAAGGAAGCACCAGTAGTATCGCTTGTTCCGTACATCTTGCATACAAAAAGGGCATTTATTGTCTTTAATGTAAGCACTTTTTAAGGTTTTGCTTAAAAGTTTTCTTAAGATTATTTTCATACTGTCGTCAATCGTTTATATAAAAATTGTAATGTGAATAACAAATGCAGTGCATATATTTTATAGCTTTCAAAAGTTAGCTTCTGAGGCGACAATAAACCGTAATTGTTTGGTTATTATATTTGCTGGATGGACCTTACTTTACCGTGAATAGTTGTACAAGATCTGCCTTGGACGAGAAATTCTCGTACTAAATTTAGTGCATGGTCAACTTCTTGCACGAGCTTTTCATTTTTGTTGCGTTGTTTAAAAGTTGCATAACTAATAACATCTTCCAATTTACTGCCTTCTATTTGTTAATTTCAGTGCTTTAGAGTTAATACGAACCTAGAAAATTACTTTTGCCCTGTTGAATTTTAGTTCGTTTGAGAAAAATACCTCATTAATAATCAATATCGTTTTTCATCACAAGATCGTTGACTAAGGGGGTGAGAATTAACTTTTATAAACTAAAATGACAGAGTTTTTCAAATTTATGGAAAAAATACTTGAGAGTAATAATATCCATCTCACATTATGAAATTAAATATTTTATACAACCTAAACAGTTATTGCTCATGGCCAGTTGAATTATAGGAGAATATTATAGAGGCGGTTCTAATGATAACGAATTGAGTCTAGGTGTTTTGTTCAGATTTTGGAAATAAATGAAGTTTATCGGTCCGTAATGATGGGAGATGAAGTGTTAAATACTCAAATGTTTATATTTGTTTTACTTCTTAGAAATAATTGAATATCTAAGTGCAAGGACGAAAATTCATGACACTAAAAAATGTCTTACAGTTCACAAACATCATGGTTTCTGTTTCCTTAAAATAAACATTGGGGGCGAGATTTGCCTATTTTAGCTCATGAAGCACCTAGTTATGGCAGATATTCTCTGACCACATCTTTCGCCTCAAACTCAGCTATTTCCCTCTCTGAAACAAAAAAAAAATTACTAGTTATTTCTTACTATGGTTTTTATGTTATTAGCATTGAGGGAACCTGCTATCTTTATTTTTGTACGTCATATACAAATATAATTCGACGTATTAAAAAACTGTACCCCTGGAGGGTTGTGTGTATATACAGGATTATTCAGCTAAGATGTTCACCCCAAATATCTCCCGAACCGCTGAAGATATCGAAAATTTTGATTTCAAATTCGTAAATGGCACTTAGGGTCTCCCAATAAACCGTTTATTTCTGTTCTGAGATGTAAACTTTGGTTTTCAAAATTTAAATGTATTATTTCTCCCAATAGCAAAACGCGTTATTAAGAAGCTAGTTCAATAGAGAGGTTATTTTAAAACCCTGACGAGGGCATTTCGAGATATAAGGGGGGTTTCACAGATGTATGCATTGGACTGTAGCTGTGGCGGGGTAGGTTGCATCATCCACTTGGAGGTCAAGCGGAGTGCTCCTACACAGGTGACGCACGCGTTAGTGATACAGTTAACACAGGCATTGAACGCATACTAAAGGTTGATGTTGGTGATGGCGGTGTTGTTGTTGATGCTACAGACAAATAAAACGTGTGTTTAATTTGATGTTAATAGTTTGATTACAATTAATTCACCGAGAAATCGTGTCTGTTTCACAGTCCACGCCAATGCGACCTCTCCCAGCGGATGACGCAACCTACCCCGCCACAGCTACTGTAAAATTCATATCCCCCTTTATATCTCAAAACATGCTTGTCGAATTTTCAAAATAATCATGTCCCTGAACTATGCCTTTAATAACATGTTATTCTATTTAAATTTTAAAAAAAACTAAGTTTATATCGTTATCTCAGCAAATAATTACATCTCGGAACAGATAATTGCGGTGTTCTATAAGACCCGCAGTGGCATTTACGAATTCGAGAACAAAATTTTGATACCTTCAGCGATTCGGAATATATTTGGGGTGAACATCTTAGCTGAATAATCCTGTATATGTATACATACTACAATATACATATAACGAATACAACTATACACTTAATACTTTAAATTCGTGGGGAAACTATCCAAAAATACCTTTAATTTAAACACCAGATTGTTTACAAATAAATAGCCGAAATTAACACTAACCGCATTCGGTTATCTGCCTCGTTTCGTATGAGACCAATGGAACCGTGAGTAATAGTTGATGGTCACTATGCGTGAAAACCATTTGCAGGTGTAATATGGCATGCTACAGTGCTCCTTGTAATATGTCAGAAAATAATGATTAAAAGATATTTTCTTTGAATGTGTTCACAGTATTTACAGATACTGCAGCAAAAGTATATCGTAATATGACGAGCGCTTGGGAAACAGAAGCAAATTCAGATCGGACAGTACGTCACTTGTGTGAAAAATTTCGTGCCGGAGACCAGAGTCTCCAAGGAAATGAAGTGGGGGACGCAGAAAAGGGGTGGATAACGATGGTTGCAGACATGCAGTGGCAAAAACACTCCCAACAGTTCAGCGTTTAAAGTTCAGCCATTCCCTGCTATCCTTAGAAAACAATCAAAGCAAAAAATTTGACAACTGGGTACAACATAATCTGACAGAGCTTCACAAACGGCAGTGCATGGACATCTGCAAATACCTGTTGGTTCATCACCACAATGAGCTTAAATTCGAATGTATTGTGACGTGTCAAGAGAAGTCGATTCAGCGCAATAATGGAAAACAAAGAGGATTGTGGTCAGATGGTGGCAAAAACCCCAGTCATTTTCCAAAACCAAAGTTTGTACCATAAGAAATTTTGCTGGTGTTGTACGTTACAAGTGCTTTCCTCCTGGTGATACTGTTACTGCTGTTTTTAACTGTGCATGAACTGACAAAATGCTCGGGCAGCTGTGCAAAATATAGCAATCGTTAGTCGATAGGAATGGTCTTATGCTCTGCTATAGCGTGGTAAAAATTTTGAAACAGAGCCTGTGTATCGTATCACCCTTCATATTCCCCAGACAAAGGAGCATCTCAATATCACGTGTTTATGCACCTGAGTCACTTTATAAAATATGGTGTGTTTAGAATGGGGAGATGGAGCGAAAAACGCTTTCTGGGAATCCCTTACGTCACGAAAGCCACATTTATTCAAAAATGGAATTGAGAGTGCTGTGAATCGTTTGCAAGAGATGTGCCGCTGCAGATGGAGACTATTTACTTAGAATGATACAGATATACACAGCTGAACATGGAAATGGCTACATCCCTCTTTCCTTGCGTGAAAACGTTACTAAACCATCACAGGCTGATAAATGATAGTACAAATGATTAGTGATTAGTCTTTCACGCGTAAAGGTCACGTTGTTTAGCATCCGCAAACCATGCGTTAAAATTTTGGGCAGCGCCTCCTCTTGGGGCTATACAGGCAGCAATGTGAGGAGGAATTCTATCATATAAGAGGCGAATATTATCCTGCGGACTATATAACCATGCTTCCTACAACTGCACCTGTAGATCAGCCAATGTTTGCGCAAGTGGTTAACGGCAGTGCAAACGTAGCCCCATCATATCCCATATGTGTTCAATACGGGGGCACATCTAGAAATCTGGCAGATCAAGGAATGGTGTCCACATCTTGTAGAGACCTTTCGGTGATGCGTGCTGTATGGGATCGAGCATTATCTTGTTGCATGATAGCGTTGGGTGTGCTGCACAAAAATGGGAGAAAATTTGGCCGCAGAAACTCATTACGTACAAATTTATTTGCTGTCTCCATACGTTTAATGACCACGAGACGGAATGGAAGCCATAACTGATGTTACCCTATACAATTACACCTGGTGTCTAACACTCGTGGCGTTAAAAAAATCAGTGCAGGATCGTTGAAGCGGGACTCATCGGATAACACAATACGTCACCATTCCTCTGCCCAATGTTGTAGTTCCTGGTACCACTGACGACGTGCTGCACGATACCGAGGGGTCAAAGGCAAACCTCGCAGTGGACGCAGTGTGTGTAGGCCAGCCTTATTCAAACAGCGACGAATGGTTCTTGTTGAGATCGGCAAATGCAATGCAGGCTCCACAGAATGCAGTATCTCTCTGATTGTGGTGCCACGTTTTGCTACTGCACGTCGGCAGATACAACGATCTTCTCTATCTGTAGTGCGTCTCTCAGAACAAATACCTACTCCTTATGATCTACGACCTATACCAACAAACCCTACACATGTCGTATCATATTGGTGACTACACGGTCAAGATGAAAGGCTATAAGACGAGCTGACCATCCGGCTTAAAGTAGTTAGACCATACTACCCTGTTCATATGGGTCTGGGTGGGGAAATCCTCCGTGAGAACGACGCCGTGGCATACTGACCTGCCTCTTAACACGCAGAATTATGCCTTTCCAGCCTGAGGTATTACCCTTTTTGGCACTTGATACTCGCTACAAGCTCCTCTGTATCACGTGTTTCAGTGCACTTCTACGATGTCAGTGCATACCATATTCATTGCGCAATTTTTACTGTACGTGGTCTTGAATTTATTGCAAATGTAGTTTGTGTCTGTGTGTGGGTGTGTGTGAAGAGATTTTCATGTCCAGCAGTTTATTTACGCAATTACAAAACTCAGTAGTTGTGTACGAAACGGTTATTTATTTCTAAAAAATTTGGCATAAAAATGGATACTGTCAAAATGACAGATGGCAACATTCTAGTATGAACGGAAAACGCCATTGTATAGACCATTAATTTTTTTTGGAACCCCCAAAGTTTGTTGCTGTTAATGTGTCATTTATCTGCGCACTTCCTTGTTTGAGAGATTTTCATTATTTTCGTTCGTATATACAGTGTTTGTGAATATTGGACTTATTTTCCTCTTACATATGCCCGGACTTTAAATTCCTTTTAAACGGCTGTTAATGGACACGCGATCATTAACTTAAAAAGGAAAATTTGTAGAAACATTTCTCGGTGTTTCCGACGAAAATGAGTAAGTTTAATGCTAAGCTCTTCATTTAATTACAGTTTTCGAGTGATTATCAGTGTTAACTGTCTCTCTGGCCTCCCCCCTCTTCCCCTGTTTGCTTAGTGAAAGTATGTATTTTAATGATGGCAACAGCGATTGTAGAAATAACTGCACTCCCTCTTTATTTTCCACAACTTACGTTTTCGACCGGTTTTTCGCTGAATGTTCAGTAATACTGTAGTTTGTGTTCATTAATTATTTTCTGTTTAGGTCCACAATTAAGTTAACAGAACAATCTTGGAAAACAAACGAGAAATCTGTTACATGTACGGCGAAGGGTTTTTTATTGCACGCATGTGAAATACCCTCTCAGAATTTATGCGCTTTATTGTCGCATTTAGCTACCCAGTGTTGGTTTAATGCTGCGAGCATTTTCTGAGGTAACTGCCCCTGCATTGGTTCCGGAGCTGATCCCTATCATCTCGTTTCAGTCACTCTTGTTCATGCTGTAGTCTGTCCTTCGGTTAGGGCTGCCTGCTCTGGTTGGTGTTAGCCTGCTCTCGTACCGTCCATGCCGACCCTGTCGCAGGTAGGATACAGCTTGTTAATGTTGTCTTTGTTTCAGGCCAGCTGGACGAAATACGAAAAGCGACCGTCTCACGTCTCTTCTGCGACAATTCCGATCTAGTGTCAGAGATGCAGCCCAAAGGTTTTTGCCAAAAGAGTCACGAGTAAGTATGTGGAAATATTATTACTGTGAACTGTCATTATTTAAGCGCACAAAACATACCATTTTATAGCTCCTTTTTTTGTAACAATACCACAGTGGGCATCAGTTTAACCTTGTTACTCTGGGTATTGCGGAGCTCAGGCACGGAAACCTTCACCGACCTATTAATTACTATTTCTTATTGTCCAGTGTTCTAGCACAACTTGCCTAAAGTGGTCAGTATAAGCTATTCACGGTAAGTGAGCACTTTTTAAGGCCATGTTACATTTTTCCTTTCAGCGAATATATATATTTCCCACTTTTTATTATAAACGTTGCCATCTGGATAATAAACACAGTGTATTCATTCCACTACCCTCAAAAGCTAACTTATAACGTTACAATGAAACACATTTATTAGTTGTCAATACCTATTGGGGGGGTCTTAAATAGCGATCACTTACCGTGAATAGCGTAATCCTGACGTTTGTTTCGCAAGCAAATATGAAGTTGAGCAAAATTAACAATAACACAGTAGTTAACAAGCCCCTGTATGATATCGCCACAGTAAATAATCTGTGTAAGAGTTAAACACAAAGTTCTGTGTCATCTTACACTTTGGGAACTTCTTCCACTTAGCAAATAATATAATCCTACAGTATTTCAAATTTGAGTGACAGCATACCTCATTGCCTTAAAGTGCTACTATGTAGAGATATGATAAGTATTTGTGTCTCAGAATGATTGATTGATGTTGAGATATTATAATACACAAGACCAGTTCATAAACTAAAAAATCACGACAATGCAGAATTATGTTATATTTTCTATAGTAAGATATCTTAAATATATTAATGTTGTTTCAGTTTATACTCATGGCTAAATCTGTTAATCGGACTGTATTTATGACAGATAATGTGTTTACTTAGGCTGTACAGGACGTCCCAGGAGGAGAGATCGTTATTCCAAGAGTTAAAGGAGATGTCTTTGTAAGCAAGGAAGGTTATATACTTTTGTGTCATATCCCAAATGGTTTCAAAATAAGAGCTACTTTGTTATACACGTATTCTGAAATTGGCGCGCATTACTTTTATGGCATTGAATACTTTCATTACGTCACTCTCCTCCACCATCTGGCCCATCTCATCGCGCTGCGCGGTTCGATTGTTAGTTAGTTGCTCGTTGTATAACGCAGAAGTGATACAATCGTAAGTCTTGAACGCAGAATTGTTTGTTAAAAATGACGTTCCTATGCGAAATACGCAGACATGTTATATGTTTACGGATTCTGCGATGGCAATGCGCTTGCTTCTGTCGAAGAATACCGTTGGCGCTTTGCTATACGTCAAGTTCCGGAATGTAGAGTGTTTTCCAGATTGCACACTACATTACGTTAAATGGCAAGATCCCTTATGGTCATTTGGCATCATATAAATGCCGTTAACACGATATACAGCATGAATAACGTATTATTGACATGGTTCAGCGTAGCCCAACAAATGCGTAACATGGGTATACTTTTTACTTTTTTTTGTTTCATGAACGCGTGTATGGAGAACACTGCATGATGAGGGCCTGTAAACTTCTCACCCACATTCTGTGCAACATCCTCACATAGAGGGCAGTTCTATTCGCATCGAATTTTTTCACTGGTCAATAGACAATCGCAAAGTGATTTCTACATTATTTACTGATGAAGTCACATTTACCCGGGATCAGATCAACAATACGTGTACCAGTCATCGATGGTCGCAAAAGAAGCCTCGTGCTACAGTGGAAACAAATTTCCAATTTCGTATCTGCATCAATATGTGGCGAGGTACGATTGTCACGTTGATTGGTCTCGTGATTTTAAAGCATTGAATTATAAACCATAGTTATCTGTAAATTTTGCTGCAAAAATTTGTAAAGTTCCGTCTTTGATTGTCAAGGCATATTTATTATATTAAAGCCGCACAAGTTTAGGCGGGCGCCATCTTGTAACGTTTCGCCGCTTACACTGCCGACTGTTTACTTGCCACGGCTTGCTCAAGGTAGAATACACGAGACTGGATGTTAGTTAATTATGAAAGAAAGTTCAAGTACGAAGTTAGTTAGTTCTATATATTTATTTATCTTTTGAATGACAACAGTTCACAGATTAATTACCGGTAGGCAGAGTACGAACCGTTCAGAGTTCAATTTGCCGGTACTGAACAGCGTCACAGTGGTTTAACTGGCCCGAAGAATAATTAATTACTGCTACCTCCCACACCGGCTGAGAAATGAAATAAAAGTCTAGTTGCCGATGTGGGGGTTACCGTCCTGCCCGAACGCGGCCTAAACTATCATTGTACTACGGCGACTTTCTCTGACGACTCTGAAGAAGACGACTGCTTCTAACGGCCCTCGCCGCAGACTGCTCGAATACGACTGTTACTAGTACAAGACTTCAATATTCCGGACTCCTGATAAACGAACACAGCAAACGTCCGCCCATTAAACTACAAAAGTACACGTCTGCTCGATAATCAAACGTGGGAACCTGCCACCACGGCTCAAAACTGAAACCCGATAAAAATATACTGAAACTTTCCCGAGCTTCATACATACGAAAGAATTTTACATCCAAGTCCCGACAAATTTAAGTATATTGCGTCATTACAAATTACAAGGACCACTATATTACATTCCTTTAACCACACGGATTGCTATGTAATTTCATCATGACGGGGCTCCGACTCATTCTACCAGACTTGTAAAGCAACATCTCGACCGTATGTCCCCTAACCGGTGGATTGGTCATGGTGGTCCCATTAAAGCCCCGGCTATATTTGCCGTGTCTCCTGTCCACTGTCCTCTTTTTCGTCGAGATCACTGATTGGCCTTCGTGACCATCTGACGTCATAATCCATGTCCTGTCATGTTCTCTTTTCCCAATCCGTAGCAAATTAGTCAATTTGTAATTTTTTGTCTTCGGTTGTTCTCTGTTCTCAAGTCTTTCTTGGGAGAAGAATAATATTTTACCAGCGAAATCCACGCGCAATTTCTAACTATAAACATTCGTAAACTTGACATGGAGGCGAATGTGGAGTGTGCAGATGTCGAGCGGGACGAATTATAAATATGCGCCGTGCAGTTAAGGCTTGAATTATTCAATTTAAAATACAAGAATTTCAAAAAACCAAAATTGAAGGAAAATTTACTTGAATGAGGGAATTTAATTTCGGGTAAACAATGTAATACGAATATAAAGAATATAACCGATAACCAAATAGATAAACTACTATAATAACAAAAATCGCCTTTGACTCAACACCTCAACAATAAACCAGCCAAACACACATGAATCATAACAAACAAATACAAAACAGGATGTCACGAAGCATTTACTGCTACCTCGTGGCAGATTTCGAAACCTACTTGTTGGGACAACTTAGGACATCTGTTGTAGCAGAACATTGTGTGCGAATCTCGCGACGTCTGTGAGAACAGAGGATCGAGGACATTCGTGAACAGGGGACACGGCAATTTTAAAGGCTGTTCACGATAAAGTGAACACTTTTGAATTCAACCTTCGAAAAACATCACTCCTCCTACCTGCATAAATACTAACGGGTGCACTGAGTGACAGCGCCTAGTAAAGTTGGTAACGACGGAGGGAAAGTAGTTCCATGTCTTAACGTTGAATTAAATGTGCTAGGTAAACATTTGTGAGTACTGAAGTTATTTATTTTGCTTTCTGTTTTTTTTTGCGTCTAAGTGTAAGAATTAGCAGATATGTCAAATATTTACTTTCCTAATAATTTCACACAGTTTCACTTGACCAACGCATGAATAAAGTGCTCAAGCCATGGCAATGTTAATTTTACATATGGCGGGAGAATACACAATGTCAATACACGTGGATCTTATGCAGGGCTTCCTACAGCCTTTAGCAGGGGCTTAACTGGCCCTCACAATCTCTAACCCCGTTAGACTTTTGTTCAAGGAAGTTGGATGAATAATGAAGTGTACAGACGAAAGGTCGCTACACGTGATGAACTGTCGCAGTCGCTCAACTAACGGAACGTGCAGATGCTCTCCGACAAGCAACACGCAATGTTCTCACGAGAGTAGAACGAGACATTGTGGACGGAAGAATATTTGAAAATTTACTTGGTTCTGTTGCACACTCGTTACTGCAAAAGTAAATTATTTGAGTAGCGCTACGTTCCATTTCGCACAGGACACACATACATGTGAATTTTTTTGCTTAAACTTATTTCTCGCTTCAGTTCCCGGAAAATGACCTTTCTACCTGAGACAACCTGTATTTTCAAGTATGAGAATTATGCATACGAACAGGAAGCAACTGACACTAAAAAATAAAACTAACGTATGAAGGAACATATCAATAGATATCGGAAATGCAATCTGAACTACGGCAGTGACTGCACAAACGTGCTAAAGAACGACTGAAGTTAGCGTAAGTAATACCATTTTATCGACTTGAGGAGCAATGAAAATAATTATTTTACGTTCGGTAAGTCTAGAGAATCATGGGTAGCAATGAAAAACAGCAAGGTTAAAAAAAAATTATCTTAATCCTTCGCACAAGCCGCGTAAGTGTATGTCAAAACAAGCCACGGCAAGTATACTTCCTACCATTAAAACAAGTATGTCACATCTATAGTCTATTAAATATACATTATACGAAACTTTATACAGTTATTTAATAAGTTAACTGTTACATTGTAACAGCAATTTTGAAACAATTACATTTAATATATATAATTAATTCCTTTAATAACATTTAATGAAACGCCAAAATTAAACATTTCAGACATTGCTACAATAAAGTAGCTTCTGAAATGGTTGAAGTAGATTCTGAGCAGAGCACTCAATGAGAGCCCTCCTCGGCCGAAGGCAGGAAAGCTCGAGTGCTTCCGAGAGCTACCGGATGGTGAGTCACAATCGCTGATCACTCACAAGAATCGCGTCATTCTAATACAGGAGGCAATTCCTCCAAATCTTGTCCCGAAACCCACCTTTGTATTTTAAATTTAGCTGCAAACTAGATCAACTAGTTTTACAATGATGCGAAGAAATCTTAAGTAAAGTTTTTAGCCCAGGGCAATATTGGAAACTGCGTGAATCCGATTCCGAAATAATCTGCGAAATAGCAAATGTTTCAGGATATATGCATGATTAGTAATATTTCTAGCGTTTCACCACCTTTTGTGTTTACGTAGATTATTATAAACAGCGGAATGATGGTTGCTAATACAGCTTGTTGTCGCAAGATTCATTGCGCTAGAACAGAAACAAAACCGGCAATTTCAATTAAGGTAAAATTAATACTTAAGAAATCAACCTTTGAAAAATGTGACTTGTCCTTATTTGACTGGCGCGCGCCCAGTAATGTTGGTAACGCTGGAGGAAAAGTAGTCCTATGTTTGAAAGTTTAATTTAAGCAAATAAAGTAAACATTTGTGAATACTGAAATAAATTATTTAGTTTTCTGCTTTTTAATGCATGTAAGTCTAAGAATAAGCAAATATGTTAAATGTTTACTTATATAATAATTTGAAAGTTTTATTTGACCAACGCATGAATAAAGTGAACATCCACTTGACAATGTTAATTTTACAAATGGCGTAAGAACACAAAATGTGCATGCAAGTAGATCTCAAGTAGGGCTCAGTTTACCGTGAACCTGTATTGTCGTTAATGTATCGGAAACGTGACTTGTCTTCGAACCGTAACTTTAGCCGTAGAAGTGAATTATGTAATACATTTACAGTTGTTAGCGAAACCAGAATTCTCCGAAGACGAGCAAGGCAGAATGCTTAGCAAAACGAATAATTTAAATTCCCACTACAAACACTCTAAAACCTACAACTTAAGAATAATTTTGACTACAGTCTATACGATTACATTTAAATTTGTGCCTTATTAATAGTTTTACTTTCATGCACTATGGTGATAGAACGAAATGGAGGAGGACCTTACATGCTAAACGTAAACTTAACATACTCGAAAATATCGGAAATGCATCCATCCGTCACCCAATATTTCCGGAAACATATCATGCATCATGTTGGGACCGCGGTTGTGTAGCGGTTAGACCGCTCGCCTTCCCACCTAGGTAAACAGGGCTCGATTCCCGGTGGAGTCACTCCCGGATTTTCGCATGTGGCAATCGTGCTAGACGATGCTGCTGCTCGGCTGACTTTCTTAGGGATCTCCAGTTACCCCCTAACCCGCATCTGCTGTAATGCGTATCAGTTAGTTTATTTTTTATTATTTTTTAGAATGTACCTATACTGTGAGAAAGCTCAGGGTACAGTAAAACTCACTAAGAATCTTTACGACCCGTTTACGACTTATAGTTTCAGCATTACAAACAATCAAATGCACCAACACAAGATGGATGAGAAGCATCTCTGTATGACTACAATATAATACACACACGTTACTCTTGAAAACCCACAAGTACAGTATTATCATACAGAATGCTCTCAATACACTATTTGCTTGCCTCGCATAAAAGTCAATAAATATAAAGTGGCGATAACTGGCAGTGACTTCGTCAGGGGTACCATAAAATTCAACACTCATAATACTGCGTTAAAATACCTGATCCTAAACAAGCCTGGGTCATATCCTACTTTAATTTCATATTCAAAACAACTTAGCAAAACCAAATTCATATTTGCTATTTCTCTGCAGATCGCACATAATTGGACAGCTATCAGTGACTATCTGAAATATGATTATACAACACAAAATTTATATTCAACTCTCACAATGATTAATATAAAACCAGGGGTCGGCCCGCGGAATCCACGGGTTCACTAACCTGGGGTGAGGCAAGTAAACGGGTGCAATTTGAAAACCACCCTTTTTTTTTGACAGAGTGTAATTGTATAAATGTTTTCCGGTGTCCCGCATAACCCGCGTTCTTACTCAAGACCGATGAAGCATGTACATGCGTGCAACCTGAAACCCAGGTCATAAATACGGTCTGCGATAAGCTTAGTAAGTCTAGCTAGAATCTATTTCCGAATTAATTCCGAAATTATCGTACGACATACCGATATTTATGGTGTGGATCTAATACTTGTATCGCTCAACCATGTTCATTTCAGGCCTAAAGGTAAAGTTGGGCGGTGCAGAGTCCATTATGGTACGAATATCGAAATTATCGTACAAAATACCGAATTTATAGTACACTGCATAATTATGGCACACAAACTATCGAACAAGTGACTGTGTACCATAATTATGGTGCATATTATGGTACATCATTATGTTATCGACATTTATTCAAAAGGGCCTAACTAACTGTGAACCGATGGAGTGTCCAAACAGACAGCCCTCCCTCAAATCCTGGCGTAATCCATCTAAACGGCGACTTCCAGAGGCGAAAATTTTTGAAAACATACCCCTCATGTCTCCGAATCTCCTCCCTGAGAAGAGTGAAAGAGGNGAGGGGCGGGGGGGGAGGGATCGAAAGAAGAAGTTTCAATTTGTTTGTTCATCTTCTGCGTTAGCGTACGTTATAAGCCTTTGCTAGAGTAAAAAAATTCAACATGTGAACTATTTATGGCTATTTCGATAATTATCCATAATTTATAATTATTATAGTTCATTCATACTTCCAACTTCTGTGAAGCCCTGCTAAAATTCTAGTTTCAGGCTATTACTGCGCCTCATGCAAATAAATATTAACTAAGTCTAGAAAAGTGCACTGAAGTGTCAACGTACCGCAATTTTGCGCACTCAGGTTAGTAATATTTTTCATGAGAACTATTTCTTAGGACGCATTACCAACACACTTAATTTATCTCTGTTATATATATTAATTATAAACGAAACTTAATTTATAGGTAAAGTATAATTTAAATTATATTCATTTATAAGTAGTATACTTTTGCGTTACAGAAGGGCAAAATGCCTGCAATACATGGAATATTGAGGAAACAACCAAATAATTCACACAAGGGTGATTTTTGAAAGGTTTGATTGAAAAAAGGCATGAAGATATTGAGAACAGGCTATACGCATTTTACCTGATAGTATATTAAGATACAAACATCAGAACGTTGCTCCCTGCTGAAGTATGGTCGGCATGAGCGATAATATAAGGGGCTGTCACCGGCGCGGAGCCTGGTGCATTGTCCGAGGGACACATCTGCCGCTCACGGCCAGTTAAGAGTGGGCCAGGACTAACAGTTAGGGGCGGGACTGCACCAGATTGATAATGGTGGGAAGAAGCGGTGTAGTCCGGAAAAAACCTCAGCATTACACTGAGAAAAAATTATGTCTGTAGGAACCAAATTACAGTACCCATAATCCTTCTAGGTTGTTATAATAGACACAGTAATCAAATTGATTGTTAGTACCATATAAATGTTGTTAACATAAACTAATGATTGCAAGAGAACTGTATGATGCGATGTTAGCGGTGATTGTATCTGCAGTTGCAAATTACATTGCTGGTGTAGACATTTTGTTGCTGCTACCATGACACCAGATTGCAGAAGTGTTCTGATGTCAATTCTTTGCTGATTGTTTTCAGTGCATTGCAGTGCCTACTCTCCACCCAACTTCCCTTTCGTAAAATGCCGACACTTCTGGGCCGATGATCTAAACAGGAATATGAGGCTTCGCAGCCTAATGTATAAACCAACGAACCAACCTTGAGTCACATGTCTTACGCAGTTGTAATGTTTTTGTTTCAGTAACCACGTTGTTCCATGTCATCTGCTGCCTGCAGTCGACCTACGCATGTGGAAAGAGGGCCGTTGCTGCGACTGTTCCGATGCTTTGCAGCATGAGAACTCTGCACGGGAATGTGTTGACTGAATGCACATAAAGACATTCCAAAAACACTGTGTTTAGCGTTTATGCGGAACAAACGTTTCTGCCGGGATGTTGATGCTTAATGGGGCCTGCGTTTCTCACCAAAAGTCAAAATCCAATACGGCTTTGAAAATTATCTTTCAGTCTTTGGGTTGGACATTTTTTCTTCTTGGTGCATAACGTACAACTCAGTAGATGTTCTCAAGTCGCCAGAGCTTGAATCGTTTCCGTTTTATAAAATAATAAAATTTAATTAACTGTGCCTTACTAATTGCAATTTTTATACTAAATCTGAGACTTGGACAGTAAATATATCCGAACAGGAATATGTGCACCTATCCATCTTAACATTTCTATGCCAAAAATATACACATCCATGTCACTGATCGGAGGTTGTATATCCTATTTTAACTAACACACAAATATGTCCAAATCTGTTAGTTTAAAAAAATTGTTTAATTTATTTGTAAATTATTGCATTAGTTCCAAATTACTTAATATTTTGAATGGGTAGTAAAAGAAAGCAAGATAAATGTATAATTGTGATCTAAAAATATATATAAATTAATAACAAAAAAAAATGAAAAAAAAAATGTTAAGATGAAATGTGTCGTTTGTTCTGTGACATTAAAATAAATTATTTTCATTTAAATATTAATGGATTAAATTATTTTGAGTTGTTAATCAAGTCAAACATAAAACTGTGGTTTTATTTGGGATGGAGAATTTTACGTTTATCCTCAATAAGTTAAACGACACTTTAGTTCCTCTGATGTAACAATACATTTCTTTATCGTTTAGGAAACGTGAGGGTAGCTTAGTATTGGATATAAATTTGTCCTCAGAAAAAGGACAAGAGAAAGAAAATTAACCTATTATTATTTCGTATTTTCTTTTAGGTTTTCTATGTTTTCCTATTTATTTGTAATAGTGAAGCTATAAGATAAAAAAAAGAAGGAAATAACTTTATACCGGTAAGTAAATACGATTTTAATTTTGCTTATAGAGTATAAGCTATTTTTAAATGTAAATATCTCCATATGACATTCATTAGTCAAATATTGTTATAATTTCAGTGTTGAGAAAATTATTCTGTTATTTATTAAGAAAAGGGAAATCAATATAAGTGTAAATATGTAATGGATTATATTTTGAAGCGAATGTGATTAATAAATTACTTTGTATTTTGTATGACCTTAAACATTATTCTGAGACCCAAAGAAAATAATAACAGAAATTTTGTTTGTCTTATTCTCAGTTGAGATTGCGACAGAGTATTAGTCCTATGCAAGACTTGATTTGCACTACCTACAGTAATATGTTATATTTCGTCAAATAACTTTAGGAAGGGCATTCAAAAAATGTGATTGTGATTTAATCTGTAAAAGTTGGTAGTCCGATTGATATGTTAATATTATGAAAGTACTGAATGGCCTTAGCGGACGCGAGCTACAAGTTTACGTTAATTGATGTGGGAGCTTATGTGAAAAGCAGTGATGGTAGTACGTTTCAGAGATCGTACTTTGGAAGAATGTTGTCAAAGAACAAACTTGACATTCCTGTTGAAGATAATCTGACAACAACGGCCGACTCCGTACCCTACGTCATAGTAGCACATGAGGCATTTCCTTTGAAACCGTACGTAATGCGACTTTACAGCAAAAATGCTATAACAAGTGAAGCAGAAAAAGTGTACAATTACTAGTATGCAAGAGCAAGAAGAGTTGTGGACAATGCGTTCGGTATCTTAGCTGGCCGATGGCGAATATATTTAAAACCAGTTGAGACGCAAGCAGACACAGCAGATTTCACCGTTATTGCCGCATGTTGTCTTCACAACTTCCTCCTCCAAAACACCAACACTATTTCACCGTTTGAGAATGGAGTGAGAGTGAGCAGCGAGGAAATCAACGAGTTCGACAGAATGAAAGCAGTTCACAGAAACCACGTTCGAGAAGCGGTCATGGTGAGAGAAAAGTTTAAGAAGTGTTTGTTTTTCCGCAAGGAACTGCCACCCGTCCATAGAAGTGGATAAGTATTCGTAAGGGAAGAATTTCACTGTAATCAAGGAACCATTTCTGTGACTTTATGTATCTGTCTTTCCGATAACATGGATACTTTCTGTGCGTAATGAAAAATAAGGCAGATTGATGTTACAGCAGTGTAACAATAGTAAGGTAATCAAATGTTGCATTGTACCTTACTCTTTACATATTTTCCATTTAAGCTTGCACTATTTTTTACAGATATACGAAAAGCATTTATCTGTTGTTTCAAATAAATTATTCCACATAAACGTACAACATATTTTGTATTGTAAGGCATTAGGCTACTAAAAAAATTATAAGTAGGCCTAATAAGTATAATAAAAATAATAAGTAGGCGTAAGTACCCAAATACGCCCTCATGTTTAGGTGGCAGAGTTAAAACGTTATTTCGTTACCTGTAAAAAAAAAGTACAAACTTACGTGAGATAAACTGTACATACCTGAAAACTCTAGTTTTTCCCTAATTTCCTCATACGCCTCCTTCCTGGCTGTCTGATCCCTATATTGTTAGTTCGATGGGTCAATAACAATTGGATTTAACCTTACACATTCCGCAAGAAGGGAGCTCTTCGTTCGTTTCTTAACGATGGCTGAACTATCCGACGTCTCCACACGCCTGACGAATATCTGGGAGGTTTGATTTGTTCCTGACGCGTGAGGAGGCGGGCGTGTTGCGTCAGATCGCGTCACCACACGCAGTGTCACGTCACGTCAGCACAGTGTGCACGTCCCTTCTGAAAGTACACGTATAGGAATTTCCGGCACACGTCAGTACACGTGGGCTGACGTGGCATCACGTCACGTAAATGTAGCGCGTATCCGCCTTAAGAAGCTAGTTACATTATCTCGTATAAAAAAAATTTCGTAATGAAGCATCTGGGTCCGAAAATGTCTTAAAGTATACGTAACCGTTCGATCGAACAGGCATTTGTTAAAACAGACGTTTGGCACAACATACATTTGAAAAAAATATGCATTTGGTGACACATGCATTTGGTATAATAAGCGTTTGGTACAAAAATCTGACAAAGAACTTGTCTGCCAATTGGCGGGTACTATGCATTGTGCGCTAATATTAAGTATAATGCATATAGTGAAAACTACACGTTTTTATCTGGTGATCGCGAAACAGATTTGAGAATTTATAGTTAATTACGGTGACATACTGCGATCACTCGAAACATGCTATCTCTATAAGTAGCATAGGAACAATTGACTTGTACATTTATGTGTTTTATATAGCTTGCTAGGGTATAGCGAATACAATATTTTTACATGTTGCTGCGTGGTGTTCGTGACCTTCCCATCCTCCTTCGGGAGCGCGTTGATATCACCGGTAAACGGACAATGAAAGGCAAAGTCACGAACGAGACACTGGCACGTGCCACGATAAGCTATCGGGACTGATGCCACTCCCGACCCCGGAAGTTTGAATGTCGTGGGTAATTGTGACTCAGATTTCCTGGTCATCGGCCGCCTCCTCTTCCTCAGCGCGACTCAAGGTGTGAAGAACCTTCTGGACCAGGCCAGCTGAGCCACATAAGCCGCGGCATGCCTCTGTGTAGGGAGTCTGGAGCCTTGTACGGCTTTTAGCACCAAGTGTGTGGCATTATGGGAACGACGACTCTGCGGCCAGCGAGTGTAATCTGCGAGCATCGGGAGAGGAGAGAGAGATTGACCGTCTGAACTGTGGGGAAGTGGGACTGAATGAGTCAGTAGCATGCATTTAGAACGAAGCTAAGGCTCCCGCCTACCTAGCGCTTTTTTCCACATTTGAGGCCGAAAAGCGCGGAAGCTATAAGGGCGACACTTCCACGTGCATCAGGTGCACCATCGCCGCTAAGCGCAAGGCAGTGTTCTCGTCGCTCTGCGTGTACCTATGGGACTTGACACTATTATTTTATTGGTGGAAAGTTTGTAGGGAGGTTCAATGCATGGTCCATGAGTAGTTTTGTGTGTATCAGACGCGTATAGATTGAAATAAAATACTTTAAAAATGCCGTTTTTAGCCATTTTGGAGTGATTTAAAATAGTGGTTCTAATGTACGTGACGTCTTGAAAGCACTCAGCAGCCCTCGTCTGAGGTGTGTGTTCTTTTCGTAGAACAGCGCATTGGACGCACGTTTAATAGTTGCGTTGAGAAACGTGTATTTCAAACACTCTGCAACGCAATTCAGCACCAGGTAGGCGAGAACCTTAATATATTGCAGTGGTAGGGGAAAATATAGATTGGGCACAGTGGGACTCGGGACACGTAGGTGCCAAACGCCGGCCGGCCACCATGTTATGATTTCACACGGCCGTGATCTTGAATATAGATGGCCATGACCTCAGAGAAAAAATTATATTTATGATCCCGAGTACCATCTTAGATATCCGCGACCTTGACCATAATCCCCCGACAAACTTGAACCCGAAAATGGTAAATAAATGTTGAGGGAAAATTTAAAAAAATTAAAAACATAAAATTATAATAAAGTAAAAATATAAATATCCAAAAATATGGATTGTTTTTAAAATAAATTGCGCAAGACATTATTTATAGACTTACATGTAGAAGGTCCAGGGTTCGATTCCTGTAAATATGCCAGGTGGAGTGATCTCTGACTGGGCTCCCGGTATGACGACCAGCAGATGACAGACCCCTCACCAATGTTTTTCATTGGTTATTCAGTCGGCAAGATTCCACCCCACCAGTATATTCTATTGGCTATTAAGTCAGCCACCCCACCTACGCAACTAATCCCCTCCAACAAAAGATTAGCTTTGCATCACATCCGACCGACAACAGCCTCACCGTACCACCCACCTTTTACCCACTATACCTCGACCCTTCTCCCTAAGCTTCTAGACTGAGCTAGAGATTTAACGACGACGTCAGATTGCTCGATAGTGAATGGTTGTTGGTCACATAATATCTAGTCCTCTGCAGATAATTAATGGAGTCAAAGTTGTGCCCTATCACAGTTTTTCGTCTAATGCTAGAGTTGACAGATCACACTCTCGTCACTGACGTTTCCAGCATTCAGTAGAGTAAGTTATTTTTTTATGTTCGTCTCTTCCATCACATTTTGGGGGGTGTTATCAAGTTAAACAACAATTACACATACACTTCCCAAATTTCCCCGCCAAAGTAAAAAATCTGCTCAAATTCCGAGTTCCTGTTCGGACCAGCGAACTATTGCAGAGTAGACATAAAGATGAAGTGTTCGTTTAATGGTGTGTCTGCGACCAGCATCCCGACATCGTCTTTGGTGGTACTATCGCTGACACCAGATGAAATACCTACGTCACAATTTATACCATTCGTAAACCATTATGGTTAGGTCCTTGAAACTTGGAATGTACGAAGTCAACACAGAGGATAGACAGTCTTGTTTTCATTGCTCTTCTCGGCCATTAATCCACCATGCCATCAGTCTTGTCATAGATAATTTAAACTTGCCAAGTTTAGTCAAAATTTGTCAAACGTTATAGTTAGAGATGATTAAAAATCGCAACATTTTGAGCCAACATATTTTCTATAACACTCTAACTAGTTTATTCTTTAATTATTGGATGAACTAGGTTTTGACTCGGCTGAGTTGTTTGCAGACAAATAACGAACGTTCTGCCTTACAGTATCAGATTTTTCATTGGTTCAGTGAAACGGAATAGTATCTTCATACATGGTATGACAGCCAGTAAGGAATGAAAACTGTCGGACATGTATACAGTATGTTGAATCCTAGCAAACAGTCAATTTCTGCCACGATAAACCACCATCTCTATGTATAGTAGATATAAAAAATAAAATTCTAGAAATACGTGCCTTTCAAATTCGTCTTCTTCTTCTATGGATTAGACATCTTCAGCCTGTTCCGCCGTCTATTTCGCTCGGGGTCTTCCTACATCTCATTTTCCTCTCGGTCGGTATCCCATTGATAAAGCTGATAGTCTGCTTTATGGTATTCTTTTATGATGTTCACAACACTTCTTGTTATTTTTCTTCAGCCTTTAAAGCAACGGTTCTAATTCAAGTTCTTTCCATAAATTACTATTGTCTTTCTTTCTAATAGGGTTACCTCTAATGTTATAAATTTAAAATAAGTATATCAAATGGCCTGTAATAGTATTACTTGCATGTCAAATTTGGCAGTAATCGATTGAGTAGTTCCCGAGATACAATTCAGAAGCTTTATTTTTTCCTTTACGGCTATCTTCCAAAATAGCGGGCCATTAGAATTGTTGTTTTCCGAATTCACTGCCTATGTGATGCACTGTCAAAGTACAAAATTTGGTTTAAAAAGGGTTAATTGTTTCTGAACTCTAAGGCGGCCACCGTTTTGAAAATAGGCATACGGCGTGATCGAAAACTATAAAAGTCGGATGTACTCACTAAATACTATATTGTAACTAGTTTGGTAAAATTCTGTTCACGGGTTCAAAAATTATAATGGGAACCATACATCAAGGCAGACATTCAGGTGATTTCATAATCCTGTTTTTCCAAGGGAAGTAGGCTAAAACGTAAAAAAATTAAATATAATTATAAAACATTAATTTTTAAAAATAAGGTGCGCAATATAATATGCCGCAAATGATTGTATCAAGCATTGAAACACACGCCTCCAAGGTAAGTGTAAATGAAGAATGGAAAATAATAAAGCACATTACATCAAAGGCATCAGGAGAAGCCCCCTTGGTATTGTTCAACCAATCAAGCAGAGGAAAACGATACCGAATACAAAAGGAAGTATGAAATTACCAGAGGAATTACGAAATTTCAGCTCAGGTACCACCAAATGCATTTTTTTTGCGCTAAAGAACAAATATATACCCTGGCTGCAATAAATTGAACGTAGAACGTTTCAAATAACATTCAGCATATTTTATATGACGATTATTATGAGTTATCAATATATGTTGGTATTGTACACACTTTCCTGAAAAATTCACTACAGAAATACACAACATGCTCATTTCAACATAAATTATTTCGTTTCCAGCTAGAACATTTTTTAATGCATTGGCATTTTTGTGTGCCGTGTGCAAGATCTACGCAAAAAGCTTGCATACATATAGTTAAGACTAGATGAAATGACTGGTTTCTTTCACTTCCACCGACGAACAAGCAGTAGCAACAGCCACTTTATGCTTTTATGCCTGAAGTAATCAAAACGGAAGTCAAATGTGCGGGGCGTTCTCTTCGTGCGCTGCTCCGCACTCTGATTGAATTTTCAGCCCGGCAACATCCGGTTCTGCTACATACACTGCGTCGAATCTTCCATTCTCTTTGGCTGCAGGCAAAATATCTTCAGTTGCGCATATATTTATAAGCATTGTGAGGCTACAGAAATCTGTTCGACGTCGATGGACATCAAATGATCGTATTTTGTTGCAACGAAGGCTACCCTGCACGATCGATAACCAACTGCCAGGAACTTTTTTTTTTTTCAAATAAAATTTCTCAGAACACGACATACTTTGCTGCAAAAGTCAGTTTTTACAGCCACGAGTTTATTACAGTTTGGACCGCTCACAGAAGGGCCACTGCTCGCTGTGCATTTTCAAAAGTTTACGTAACGAAGAACAACCTCATGGGGACGACACGTCGACAATACCAACAATTTTGTTTGGTTTCCAAAGCTAATTTACTGCTTGAGCTTGCCATATAAATGTTTCGTCGTGGCTGTTATAAGAATAGATCGTCCAGAAGTTTTCACGTCAAGAAATGGCAAACAGCTCTTTTTCCAGGTGACAATCACAACATTCGGTATGAAAACGTCTCTGCTATTTCCTAAGAAAGACACCTGCCATGAAAATTTTAAAGTGATATGTTTTAATTTAAAATACATAAAAAACAACTGCAGGTATAAATTAGCTTCTGTTTTCTGCAATAATTTTTAACGAACAAAGAGAGATATGTGCACTGAAACATTGAATCACTATCAACCATCCCCAGCATTGAAAATAAACCAGAGGTCACTATCTTAATATTTTCTATGTGTGTTTTCCCCAGTAATTTATTAACAATTTAAGATAGTATTAATTATTGCCATACAAAAGGAAACAATAATCACGTTGGTTGGATACCCTTAACTACGCAGTTTGCAAGATAATTTATACATAAAAACAACATAGAAAATAGTATAAAATTTAGGCATTTTGTGCTAGACCAAGTTTTATCAAGATATCTGATTATGGATAAAATTACGTTGGAAGATAAGTTAGTAGTGCGGATTTAACGCATTTAACTGAAAACAAATGTTTTATTTATTATTCATATACCCGACTTACACTTTTTCTGATTTTTTAGTGTTATACTTCATCATAGTAACATACTTATATTTATTTCACTTCTTATAAAGTATTGGTATGACTGTTGGTGTTTTGTTCTGTTAAACGATTGGTCAATGCCACTTCTTTTTGATCAAGTTGGGAAACGAGACCTAAACCTTTAATTAATTCCTTAATGACTGAAATCATAATATGTTATACATTATAAACTTGTTTAAAATTTTTTTATTGGGCTATTTACAGATAGTGTCTTTTTTTCATTACATGTTTATAGCTTCGTTATTTTGTAGAGGAAAACGGATTTTGTAATAATCGTCAGAAAAATATCATCATTGTAAAGCTAAACAACTCGGAAAATCTAACTTGGATAAAAAAACTATGCTAGGAGCATTTTTACTAAATAAAATATTAGATGAAAAGATTATTGGAAATTTCAGTACCTTAGAAAATTCTAGCAAAATTTAGTTCAATTGTAGGTAAAATGGTATGTAACGATATTTTAAGGTCGAATGTATTATTGCGGGCGGTTGTCTGCAAACATTAATGAAGCCGCGAACTCTGTGGAAAACAATATTTTGTGAAACTTTCAGTTAGTTAAAACTTTTGGGTTCTAAACAAGTAACATATATATTTTTTTTTGTAGCACATGCTTGAAAAGTTTTCACATAGCGTGAACCATTGGACCGATTTGAACGTATTTAACAGTTTAACCTATTATTTGTAGGATATTTTGTTGCAAAATGTGAATTATAATGGTTGGCAGAATCCACCTGCTTACTCACGCTTTACGTTTTTAAATTCATACCAGCTGGAATTTATCTAAATTCTAACAGCCTGGAGTTTAACACATTATTTGGTTTCCTATAAAATAACAAAGTGCAATAAAATAGTCTTATGTTTATATCAGTGATGCTTGTTTTTAAGTAGAATAATTATATACTTTCGGGCATAATGTATTTAAAATGGGACAAAACTGGCACCTGGCAGGTGACGCACGCCGACGGCCATTTTGTGACGTCACCCAACCACCATATTGATTCCATGTGACCTTTGACATTGACCCTGTACCCGTGACCTTAGATGGCTTTGAACCCAAACAATCCAGAAAAAAAAATGCAGAAAAATTATGTAATCTCAAAACATTTATAAAAAATCTGAAAAAATTATTTTAAAAAATATTTAAAGATGCACATGTAGGAGGTCCAGGGTTCGATGACAGGTGTATCGAGTAAGCTCCCGACACAACCCGCCCTCCATATCGTCAACCTCGACCTTCAACCTTGACTTTGGATGACCTTGAAGTCAAAAGATTCTAAAAAAATATATAAAAACTAAAAAATTGTTTTAAAAATTCTAAAAAAATTCTAAAAAAATGTATTATATATTTTTTTAATATATTACAATTATTTTTTAAAAACGTACATTTCCGGAGGTACCACCACGACTATCCCTAGTAATTTTTTTTGTTTGAAATTTAATCGGTTAACTACTTGTATTCGTTCGACCCCTTACACCCACACCATGCCATATCGAATGTCCATTTATTTTTAGTTACAACCACCAAGAGATAATTTACTATCAATAAGAGTGCTATCGACCTATACCGAATGGTTACAAGGTCATGTAAATCATCATGTAAAAATTTTTTTATGCAATTATTTTATTTAAAATTGCTTTATATAAAATAAGTTTTTTTAAAAATAAATCAAACAAATTTTTTTACCTTAATTTATTCACTGAAGTACGGCATGAGTAAACACATGTACAAAGGTATATTAGTTGCACTCTTCAATATTCACCGCTCGATGTCCGCATCGGCGAGCCAGAAATTTTAGTGGGTTGGGAAACCCCACAACTTGACAATCACAACCGTCCATTACATCGTTTCAGCACCTTCTCGACCAAATTCACACCTGGAAACTACTTCGCAGGCAGTAACTCCTCGGCGTAGAAACCACAATGGATGGGAACATTATTCAGATACTTGAGATAGTAGGTCCTCGGAGCATAGTTGCGTATACATCGAACACGAAAGTATTCGGGGCTCCAATTCGCTGTAAATCCTTTCTCAAAGATGTATTTATGTTTGGTGATGCGCACCAGGTCTCCAACCTTGGCTTTGCATGGGTCTCTCCTCTTCGGAATAGCATACACGGCTCGAAGCATGGAGTCGTCCTTGATGTCTTCGGGCTTCATGCGAATGGTAGAATGCACGGTAGAATTGTACTCGCGAACGAGTATTGAAAATATATCCAGCCCCTTCTAGTTGCCATTTGCAGCGAAATACCTACACTTTTTTTTTCCTTCAGATTCCTGTTGAATCTCTTGACGATAGAAGCTTCGAGATTGCTGTATGTGGAATAATGATTTATGTTATGTTTCTTCATCATGGCCTTTAACTTTGCATTGTGGAATCCCTTGCCCTGATCGGTTTGTAGATTAGTCGGGATGCGTCCTTCGCGCAATACGTGAGCCATGGCCTCGGTGACATCACGGGTATTCTTCGACTTGACAGGCCTGCACCAAGTGAATTTTCTCTATCCATCGATGATGGTCAACATGTATTTGTAGCCCTTGTTGACCCGGGCATACGGTATCATCTCCACGAGGTCGGCTTGAAATAGGTCGCTCATCCTATATATCACGACCTTGCGGCGACGGTAGTTGCATCTCGCAGATGTGTGCAGTTCCTTGGCGATTCTCAATCGACTCGTTCTATGTAGCCTCCTTCCTTATGTTCTTCAATGGTTGAAGTTTTCTCGTTAGTGTGAGAGCAATTTCCAACCTTTGCGTCTATCGTCCAGCTCCTTCGGGTTGTCTCAGAATACGTAGTCAGTGTTCTTGTCGTCGTATATCTTTTTCATACCTTCGCCATTTTTCAGTGCTAGGCCACTGAAGAGGTCTGCAAGAATGTCGATTTTCTCGTGATCTTCGTCCTTATGAACACCTGTATCAAGGTCGTTATCTAGGTAAAGTGCATTCGTGAGTTCGAGCAACGCCTTGTATTCCAGCAGGTCGGATTCTGTACACCCTCTGGGCTCCTTGCGAAATAGAAGTTCGTAAATCCTTAAGGTTCCACGTGTCTTGTAATTGCCTACTTGGATGATCCCACCAGGTAGAAACTCTATTTCATTAGCACCGAGCAACCATCTGTCATTATGACTGTATACTCCGTATAACGTATCATTATTTCGAGATGTGTGCGATCGTAGGTAGCGACGAACCAGAGCATTGGGTTTGAAAACTTTCTTCCGTACCTTTTTCTTGTGTGACAAATCCACATCCGATCCATCATCCTGATCTGTTTGTAGATCACCATAATTCAGCTTCTTTATAGGCTCAGCAGTATAATCGATTTCGGTCGTCATGACTATGTGTGCACCATCGCTATCCCTGAGAAATTTGAGACGACGAGTAATGGGGTTAAAAATTTCTTCATTTATAAGGTCGCGCGAAATTTTAGCCCTCTAGGCGAGTAAATACTTCGAGCGAACAGACTGAATCATCCGATGTAAGATGCTTTGCTAGCCTCTTACATCGGATCGGACCAGTCCGACATCGCACTGAATAAAAATAGTTACTGTTTTATCTCTTTTATATGTTTAGTCGTGCATCTCAGTCAAAAGGCTTTCGATCTTGCCCAGGCATTCGCTGCAGGCATCTAATATATCCCTGCTTCGGTTCTGAATATCGGTTTTCGTGGCGCGACAGGAAATCGAGGTAACGAATGTATGGCTTATGGAATCTTTGAGACCTTTCAGATTCTCTCCATTTTGTGCAGATGCCGCATTCAATCTGCAGGCAATATACATACCTTTGAACACTCGTCATGTGCTCGTCTATGGTCATCATATCGCAAACGATCTCGGACTTAACGCACACCATCTTCGCCCCGAGCTCGGACAGATATTTGGGAAAGAATGTGTTTTGTTCAGTCAACATACTGCGTAGCTCCAAGATTATGGCATTACCAGTTTCGAGGACGACATTATTTTTAGTAGCAGCATCCTCGGATCGTTCGGGTTTGCCAACGTTTCGAATTATTCTTCTACCAGCATCTAGCTAAAAGGCTGTCACATGGTGACACAGGCATCAATGCACTGGACGAGGTGTGCATGCAGCATGACACCGCTTTCTCCCTAGGATCTGGCAACCCGACATCAAGCAGACAAGATAATTGCCCAGAAGGCCGACGAGATAAAAAATCATCAGACACTAGATTCGAAGAAAAAATAGCCGCATGGGGCAGATCCAATGTGATAAAGGCCAAGGTGAAGCTGGGAATGGGTGATATGAGCAAGAGTAATGCACAGGTTTAAATGGGAATGGGTACAGAGAGCAAGTGAAAGGCACAAGCGAAACAAAAATCAGTGACAAAGGAAAGAATAGCATGCAATATCAAGAAAACATCTACAGTAGGATTTCTTCCATTACTTTTGCCTGCACTCGGGGCCTTCGGGGGCCTAATCGCAGCCACGAGTGGTATCGTCCAAGCCGTCAACACAGCATTGAACGAACGGAAGCAGTTGCCCGAGGCCCAAAGACATAATGCAAATAAGGGAGTTATCTCCATGGGTTAAAAAAACGGCCAAGGCCTCTACCTGAAGCCATACCCAGTAGGAGGCGGAAGTGTGCAAAAGCGAGGCAGCAAGAAGAGGCAGTAATAAAATCTCTACCGAAAGGACCGCTAACCAACATTGATTTTTAACTGTATGCACACAAATTGAAAATAACTAAAGCTAGAGGAGTGTTTATGAGACGAATTACCACTGAAACCAAAATGTAATGAGTGCGCCATAAGTAATGTGTTCACGAAAGCCGGGCACAGTGTGCACTAGGTGGCTTTAATAAAACAAGGCAAACATGCAGACTATTATGACATTTTTGGAAATTTGCGTCCTCCACCCGAACTGCGACGGTACCTGAAAGGAACGAAGCTGTCTTACAGCTACGAGATGGAGCAGATACCTAACACGTGGAATTGCGGACATGTATGTCTTCGTTTCCTGGTTCGTTCCTACAAGTAAATGTATAAAATTGCTGTACGTCGAAGGAAAACCACCAGTTATGTTGATAACGCTTACCTTGATAACGCGTAGTTCCAAGCTACATGCTGTACACTTTTCACCGCTAGACCTCGAGGAGGAATGGTGCACAGGCCTTGTCGATTTTAAATCTTACAATGCGATACCAAACATCGATGAAAAAACTGTAAGATATATCCCGTAAAATGTGGTAATGTCTCCAACAAAGTAACATTGCCCATAGGCTCTTATGAAACAGACGACATTGCAAGGTACATTGAAGATTCGTTGTCCCCCGACATGGAATTCGAACTACATAGGAATCTAGGAATCCCAATACTCTAAAGATTATCATCAGATGCAGCGAAGATATCGACTTTACGAAACCAGATGCTATCGGACTGATGATGGGGTTCGAGCCACACATCTACGAAGCTGGCAAAACTGCCGAGTCGTCGTAGCCCGTAAAAATTTTGCCAGTCAATCTGATAAGAATATACTGCAATTTAGCGAGTGTCACATACCTCAATGGTTGACTGAGTAATACGTTGCACGAGTTTTCACTGGTGGTCTCTGCATGTTTTAGACTGGTCGTAGCACTGCAAAGGATAATTTAGGTTCCGATCGTCGCGAAGAGAGCACACGAGGTGGTCGTGACTGTCGTCGACCAATACAGAGAGATGGAGAACTTTTAAACGAAGAAATCACCCTACGCCTGCATGTGAGAAGATGGAAATAACATTTACAGCAACCATAACCAATAAAAAAAGTGTCGTGCAATACCTGCAATTAGTATGTCGCAGGTCTCCAAAGAGTTAACACATGCTAGCTAGATTTTCGTCTGTAGTGTTGGCTTCAAAGTCAATTGCCACTGAAATTGACTTAATCATCTAAGAACATGACGTTTTTTAAGAGAGCATATATATGCTGGAACTTCGTAGGTACCAGTCTTTCCTGATCGGACAATACACACTACCACCGGAAGTTCCGATTGCAGTCTGACACCAAGATATCTGCTGTCTTCCTTGCCAGTATTTCCTGCGAATTAGAGGGAATCTAACGAAAGAAAATGGGTGAAACACGGCATCAACGAAAATAACGAGGAATGGAATTATTCACCTTATCTGTCGCATCACATATTTTCTCAATGGTGTCGAGGTGTATCAGTCGCGAGATGTGGCCATAACATCGACGATTAAAACTTACCTTTCGCTCTCGCCGAAGAAGCTGTTTGCAGCGAAGATAGCAGGCTGGGGGATCGAAGATGACTAAAGTGTTCCTATATACACTGCAGAGCCAAAACCGGTATAGGCATGCGTATGAAAATAGCAGAGGTATCGAACCAATCAGAGTAACGCGATGTGGTCAGCAGCGCCTATATAAGACAACAAACGTCTGGCAAAGTTGCTAGATCGGTTACTTCTGCTACAATGGAAGGTTATCAAGATTTAAGTGAGTTTGAACCTGGTTTTATAGTCGACACACAAGAGATGAGACATAGCATCTCCGAGGTAGCGATACAATTTGGATTTTCGCGTATGACCATTTCACGAGTGTGCCGTGAATATCAGGAATCCGGTAAAACATCACATCTTCGACATCGCTGCGGCCGGAAAAAGATCGTGAACGAACGGGACAAACGACGACTGACGAGAATCATTAAACTTGACAGACGTGAAACCCTTTCTCAAATTGGCGCAGATTTCAATGCTAGGGCATCAACAAGGTCCAGCGTGCGAACTATTCAACGAAACATAATTGATATGGGCTTTCGGAGCCGAAGGCCCACTCGTGTATCGTTGTTGACCGCACGACACAAAGCTTTACGCCTCGCCTGGGCCCGCCAACACCGCCATTGAACTGTTGATGACTGGAAACACGTTGCCTGGTCTGACGAGTCTCGTTTCCAATTGTATCGGGTGGATGGACGTGTATGGGCATCCTTATGAATCCTTATGAATTATATCCTTAAGACATCCTTATGAATCCATGGACCCTGCATGTCAACAGGGGACTGTTCAAGCTGGTGGAGTCTCTGTCATGGTATGGGGAGTGTGCAGTTGGCGTAAAATTGGACCCCTGATACGTCTAGGTACGACTCTAACAGGTGACATATACGTAAGCATCCTGTCCGATCACCTGCACCCATTCATGTCCATTGTGCATCCCGATGGACGTGGACAATTCCAGCAGGACAATGCGACACCCCACACGTCAAGAGTTGCTACCGAGTGGCTCCAGGAACACTCTTCTGACTTTAGACACTTCCATTGACCCCCTAAATCACCAGACATGAACATTATTGAGCGTATCTGGGATGCCTTGCAACGTGCTGTTCAGAAGAAATTTCCATTGCCTCGCAATCCTATGGATTTGTGGAATGCCCTGCAGGATTCATGGTGTGAATTGCCTCCTGCATACCTTAATGCATTAGTCGAGTCTGCGTGCTCGCGGGTGCCCTACGCGATATTAGACAGGTGTACCCGTTTTTTTTTTGGCTCTTCAGTGTATATGCTGGAGGTAAGTTCGAAGTGTGCATCCCGCTTTCCATGCTATTGGGAAATTTTGTATGACTACAAACGAGTTACCTTCAATTTGAAGCAGGAACTTCTAGCTTCTATTAGCTTCTAGCTAATATGAATGCATACACCATTGTGGGTACTGGAGAAAACCCAGTGACAGTGGAACTGAAACTATGGTCTATCGAATGGATGCTGCCTTATGTGCAGTTGAGCATTACAGAACACATAAAAATGTTGAAGAATATGAAATTTATCAAAAACATCAGGTCGTGAAGTCTCGAGACATACCACGGATTACCAACAAGCCAGCACATCAACTGGATGCTGAAGTCCAGCTTTGCTTCTGAGAAACCAAGGTACATCATCATTGGGTTACATACCGGAAGACAACACAATGCGAGAGTGCGTCGTTGACAGTTCGGCACATGTCAAATAGAAAATTTGAAATATTTTTGAATAGCCAAGTTATTGTATGCTGAAATGAACATGAATTTTGAAATTGGGCAGTACCTGCTGCCATATCAGATCTATGCCCAATTCCAACATGCATATTATGGTCACCTCCAAACCACGATACTAAGCCCTGATACTTACAAGTGTTTGGCACTGCTCATGGTTTTCGATGTGAGTAAACAGGACGAGCATATATCTCCAATGTGATCGACTGCATGATCGAATTCACTACACATGGAAATATTCCTCCCAACACATACACATTCTGCCTGATACTTCACGACAGGCTTGTATCGTACAATTTCCGAGACAAGACCATTGAAATACTGTCGTGAGCGCAGCTGAATACATATAAATATAACTATTTACACAGTATAACTGTTTATTAGTCTTCGAGCATCTTCAGCATCAAGATGTACTGTAATCTGCAGGATTTCCAGAGTGAAAATGGCTTCGTGCTTAAGTAGATCGCAGTGTCCTACGACGACTATGGTAAAACACGAACCCATAACTTCCGCCCCCCATATTCGTGGAAACTGTTGGACAAGAAAAGCAAGGAAACAAACACCTAGCTAACCAAGTACTACCACAGATTGGAGTGCAACAAAGGAAGAATTCGTTATCATCAGGTGGTAAACGTGTTGTGAGACTTGCTGATGCAGTACCCGAAGGCCCCGATTTACATAGCAGGACCTAAGCAGAATAAATGGCTTAGCAAGTTGGGCAAATTTGAAGTGGATTATCGATGTGCAGGCCGAGTATGAATGTTATTCGCTTCGCAAAATGACGAAACTTTACAGCGATTCGCATCGTCATGTCAAAACCTGACTGGACCTGCGCACTGAAGAATGTGCAGCTGCTGCGCAAATGGTGTGCCTCGTACTCTGACTGGGAATAAACTGCCTACGACTAGACACGAAGTCATCCAATCTTCTCGAAATGTGAGGGAAATTAGGTTTCCTTATGGTGGCAAACCTGATCGACATCCATATTATATATAAGTGAGAAAAATCGATGAGTTCCTTTAGTCGTAGCCTAGAGGTCTGATCGTCACCATGACTCCATTCTGTTCTACAAACATTTATGCAAGCACCAAGCTAGTCTACAATAGTATGGAGTATAGTTTAATCGCTTTCTGTGCACCTACACCGATACCTGCGTTGATAGTGGCAGGCAGCACTGGTGATTCGCCCATTTTCCAATCGTCTATGAATCAACACAGTTTTAATTGGACTGTCCGGGAGCATCAGCCTGCGTAGTGTTCAACCTGTCACCGCAGACGCAGTTTCCCTACACAGTGGACCAAATCATAGCCCCGGTAAGACTCATGCTACCATCCACGTGCCAGACTGTGGTATGGATTCGCTCCAGGCGGGGTACGAACCATCGGTCGACTTCCATCAACCTGGTTCCAAGATGTATGTTGCCGGCCAGACAACCAGACGTTGCCGATTGCATCACCGACGCCAGGTACTCGTGTCAGTACCCATCACGGATGATTCTGCCTCCGGTTCCAGAGATGAACCTACACCCACTCAACAAGGATCAGGAATTTGCACTCCTGAGGCTGCTGATGGCGGTTCTGCTACCGACAGAACTGGTGTTGGTGAGCCGGATGTTGGTACTAGCGTCATGAGCCATCTACCAAAGAGGAGTCAAGTTTATATTGCAATGATAATGTGATGGATGGTGAATCGGATTCAAGTACTGCTGCTGCTTGTGTCGAAGGTCTTCGTGGCAACCCTGTGATTTGTGCAGCCCTTCATCGAGCACTGCTGCTTACCGCCATACATGAATTGCTCAGTTTTCTACGAGATACCCAAAAATCATAATTTAAGATCTGCAGATTAAAATAACCTTTAATTTGGACTCTGTTCGAAGAAGATCAATAATTGTTAATTATTTGTTGCTAGTGATGTATATTTTATTATGTCTACAATAAATTTGGTGTAAGAAAATATGTTGTGTTTTATATATTTTAAAAAACCCTGCTTTATATAAAAATTATTTTAACTTGAAATAATGACATTTAAAAATAAATAAAAATATTACATGACGTTTTACATGATCTTGTCACCATTCGGTATAGGTCGATAGCACTCTTGTCGATAGTAAGTTATCTCTGGTGGCTGAAACATGAGTTACCAGTGTGCTGTAGTGGGTGATACTAAAAATAAATGCACAGGAGATATGGTATGGTGTGGAAGGGGTTAAGCGTATACGAGTAATTGACTGATTATATAACCATTTTAAAAAATGACGAAGCTCGGTCGTGGTGGTACCTTCGGAAATGTACGTTTTTTAATAATTTTTTATAAATTTTTTAATACATTAAAACATTTTTTTATTATTTTATAGTGATTCTTATAATTTTGCATTTTTTTGGATTTTTTTTGTTTCAAGGTTATTCAATGTCGAGGTTGAAAGTCAAGGTCAAGGTCATAAATATCTAACATGGCCAACGATATGGACACTGGTCGACCTGGCGAGGGCCGGTTGCGTCGGGAGCTTAGTCGATCCACCTATCTAACCCCGGACCACCTACATGTGCATCTTTAATTAGTTTGTTCATTTTTTTTAATTTTTTTAATATTTTTTTTATTTTTTTGGGATTTCATAATTGTTCTGCCATTTTTTCTAAAATTTTTAGGTTCAAGGTCATCTAAGGTTACGGGGTCAAGGTCATGGATTAAGGTCACAGTTCAAGGTCAAAATTTCCCTGTATTCCAATATATTGATCGAGTGACGTCACAATATGGCGGCTGGCTGGTGCCGGCGCCGGTGCCAGGTGGCAGTTTTGTCACATTAAAAATACTTTTTTGCCCTTACGCAGATAATTATTCTAATTTTGTATCTACTGAGCAAGTGTTATATCTGAATCAATATAAACTTGAATCTTAAGGTGCTACTCTTTATAATGACTTGTTATATAAGCTAATTAGTACGCAGACAAATTAATTTATTTCAAAATAAACTATTTTCGTGGTATACATGCAAGTATTTTTTACTTCACTATTAAGCCAACGTTTATAGTAGCACAAAAAGTAAATATGAAAGGATACTTTTGTTATGTGTTTTAAAGTTTGCTAGCAGAATTAAAGTTCACGTGCGCATCTGTTGGCAAACCATAGCAAATCTTATTATTGCACTATTCAAACACATTTAAGACGTTTTCAGTTTACTCACAGCTGTCTACGAATTAATTTCTCAAAGATCTACACAGCTTCCGCTGCGAATAAACATCAAAGCGATTTCGGGAGTTTGAACTGACGTGAATTGGAAATTATTAAGTACATACTCACTCTTGCGTTCATTTGACCGTCCCTGAATTGCTTAAGGTGGCTTCCTGGTTTGAAAGCAGTGAGAATTTTGAATAGGGAAATAATACATATTAATGAAATTCGTTGTTTTTAAGCTAATTTTGAACATATAAACTTGAAACAAAAACTTAAGTGCGAAAAATGATACCTTGAATCTCCGTACCGAAACAAATATCACAATTTGTTGTTCAGTACATTTAATTTCATTAGTCATTTTTTTGAGTTTACTTCTAGGTAAAGGGTTACATATTATTGTTACAAAAGACTTTGATAGCAAAGAAGCATGTATTTTTCTACTCAAAAAATCCCTGGTGGTATATATATACTATTAACAGGAACACCGAAAAACAGAATTCACTAACATGTATTTCCATATACGAAATTTTCACTGCTTTGAAACCAAGCAACAGACGTTACATAAGACCAAACTAACGACTCAGGTTCTACCTCTTAAGTAATTTCAAAGACAACCTCACTAAAATTACTGTTAAGTAAGCACTTTTGAAAGAATAAAACTCTTAATAAAATCACTGTTCATATCTACGTACAAACTTAATTATTCAGTGACATGCAGACTCCTATAGTCAGGTATAGGTTAGCAGGAAATCAATAAAATTAGTTCTTAACACTTGGCGTTAATTCAGACTATAATGTAAAAATGTATGGTCATTGAAGTTCGTATTTCTTGTTCAATACACTGTGGAGTACGAATTGGAATAATAGTAACACATTTACATTCCTAACATTTCCTATTGTATTACTTGGGTGGCGCATGAATAAAGTGATCAGGCCCATGACAACGATAATTTTACGTATAGAATAAGGATACAAAAGAAGTAAAAGTAGATCCTGTGAGTAGATCTTAAAAGTTTTCAATTAACCGTGTATAGCCTATGAATTCCTAGGCGCTGTATCTGAAAAGTACGCGAGGTACTATGATCCATTCACGTTAACTTCCAACTTTTCTGAAGCCCTGCTAAAGTTCTACTTCCAGGATATTCCTCCGCCTCATGCAACCAAAGCTTAACTTGGTCTAGAAAACTACACCAAAGGAACAGCGCACCGCATTTTTGCACACTCAGTGTAATAATATTTTGCATAAGAGCTCTATATAACTAGGCATTCCAAACACACCCATTTTATCCCTGTTTTTATTCATATTAATTTTAAATGAAATATTGTCATTTATATATCAAAATGGTCCATTTAACCACAAATAAGGCACTTTCATGTTAACAGTGGTATAAAACGCTTGTGATACATTATATATTTAGGAAACAACCAAACACGTCATAAATGGGGTAATTTTTGAAAGGTTTGATTCAAATGTGCGAAGAAACAGCGAATATACTATAATGTTTGTTCATCGTAGAAACTGTCGGCAGTGCTGCAAGCTGTGATGACGCTGACACATTCGCAATTTTCCAGACATGGCCGCCGTGCGCCGTGGTGTTGTTTGTCGAGAGCATAGAATTGCTCCAATGAAAGTGGTGTCATGTGTCAATTGGTCGGAGTGAGGACCGCGCTACAAGTTTTTCCACTCCAGTTGCGGTAACGACGGCCGTTGCTGCTTCGATACTGTTCCTAGCTCGAGGCACAGATGCTGGCACTACAACCACTCGAAAATAACGAATACGATTATGTATAAATAAATTAGTTTCATTTACCTATACGCATGCATGTGTTTCCGTATACGAGATTCACGAAAAAATAATCCTAACTTTGTGAATTATTTTTTGTTAATAAACAAGCTACTGTCTCCTGCACATTACAAGACACGTGCCGTCACAAAGATACTAACATAAAATGTGAAAGTTAAGTAAACATTAATTGTAATATTACCATTTTAATGTACATTTATTAAGTACAGGGAAAAATGAAATTTAATAGGGAAATTTTGAGATGATTACAAATTCACTCTACTCAGTGGACCTTGAGATTGACACACACCTTAGACACAAGGGAGATTACAACAGCACAGCGAAGAGAATGAATCTGTACAATGTAGCTGATACATGCTCCACTTTCCGTTACGAATCATAATTTAAATCGTTTGGGAGTTGTCAGCAGATTGCATTTTCTGAACGTAGTTTGCCGATTTAATCCTGGCCATTTGTTGAAAACACGAATCCCCCAATACTGGATAATAAAATGAAATATTTCGTAGTTCGAGGAATAAACTGCTTTTACAAAATGGAGGAAAGAAACTCATGAGTAGAAATAAAACATAATTGTGGTCATTCTTAAATATTTAAGTACGAAATTGTTTTACCGAAATAAAATTTCAACTATAACTCCCGACAAGCCCCTTTTTTATTTACGAAATTTGAAAGGAATGTTATATTAAGAAAATTGATGGGCACCAGTTACAATTTTAAAAAAATTTGTTACACTAAACATGGTTTTAGTTGAACTGCATAAAATAATTTTTAATTTTTTAATTATATATTTAGACCCGCCAAGGATACAGTAACAAAGCGTTAAATCCCATTACTAGACAAATAACACCTATAAAATACTGCAATTGAAAACCACGTTTTCTTGGGTCTCCATCAAGGTGATGGCAAACAAAGCGCTGGAAACAGTACTAACTTTTCGCTAGGCGACTATTTGCCAGTCCGTCTCAATAACTACACTGTCGACGAAACGTAAAGAGACATAAAAAATATCCCGTGGCATGTGAATAGAAAAGCAAGTAATGTGGTCATAAAATGTTTACACTTCGACTTACTTTATGAGTCAGTGTCAATAACATTGACAACGGGAAAAAACACGTAAGGTGCAATTTTTCTTTAAAACTTAGCAGAGCTCCACCACTTGCAATTTCAAACCAGTAATTTTTTATGTATTAAAATCAAAGTAAACATGTGCTTTATAAAGAACTTTTAAGTACGGAAGGCTATGACAAAGCAAAAATATTGTTGTGACTGATCAAGAAAAATATTTTATATGAACGACAAACGGTGAAATAATCGCACATGGGAAGTTAGTACATTATATATCACGTTACGTAGGTTTTCTTTGTAGACAAAACTCCCTAGGACATGGTCATAAAACATGAAACTATACTTCGCACTTGCAGTGCAATGGAAATCTTAAATCCGCTTTCTGCACCGTGCATACTTCCAGCAATATCTTTCTAAAGGCTGACTAAAGCATGTTTCAGCTCTACATTTACAGTACATAACAGGGTATGGTTTAATACATGCGCTTATGTTTCACAATTCAGTTATTTCTAATAGGCTATAGATTATATTTCTGTCTAGGTTTTTTCTTCATTATAATTTTATTACCGTGTAACCGTCACTAAAGACGGCGCATTGCCATTCCTCAGCCATGAATGCTACCAGATTACAACCAAACTGCAAAATAGCTCGCCATTGTTGGCATGGCAATGGAAGACAGCGTAAGGGACATCGAGAGTGCAAATTGTTCTTCTGCAAGTCGCCTTGAAATAATGCCAGTGAAAACAGGGTTTACTGATTCTAATGTGTGTATTTGGGTGGTGGAAAAACTCTTTTGGTTTAGTTCACGTCTGTTGGACAACGAAACGTTCCTACCTTAGGGTAGCCATTTTGTTTCGCCCAGAGCCTACCCGGCGTGTATTTTCTCATGTTCCTACTGTTCCCAACACTGTAGCACAGTTCGTTTGCAATGTTCCAGGTGACAAGCAATTCGAGGGAACACCTCCTTGACTCTCGTGTTCTCCAATCATTTGCCCTCACTTATATTCTATAAGATCATATTTTTGTCGAATGCGTCACGAAGGCATGCTGGTTTCCCTCTAAAGTTCATTCCACAGACACGAACATAAACACATATTATACTCTTCACATTTTGCCTTACAACCGTTTACGTTTACCAGGTAGCGATGTTAGCACCCCTGGGTACAGTTCTGTGTGGCCAATCGCAGCCAAAACTAAATCAGTTGCAATATTACTCATGATGGTGCTGTATGCCAACTTTCCCTCCTTGTTCACTACTGAGAAATTTAGTTAGAGATACCTGCCTCGCAGCATGCAGCACCCCCTTTCGCTCTGATGACGGCGGTGATGTGGTGTGGCATGGACTCCTCAAGACACCGGAAGCAGTCGAGAGCCACACTGATCCGTGACCGCTGCACAGCCTCACACAATGCACGAAGATATGTCGGAGCAGGATCCACGGCGCGCACATCACTCTCTACAGCCTCTCACATGTGTTCTATATGATTGTGGTTTGGTGCTTGGCAACGCACTCGTACCCTTCCATCGGCGTGTACTAAAATGCACCTCGACTCATTCGTCCAGGTGACTTTTTTCCATGCGTCGAGGGTCCCACGTTAATCGTTGAGCCATGTGACGTTCGGTGAGCAGAGGTACCCTAGTGAGGTGACGAATTCTGTGCCCCATGGTGAGGAGATGGTTCTGGAGGGTACGACTATTCACAGGTCATTGTGGTCCAGCATTGAATTGGTGATGACATGTTGTACCAACCGAGCTAGCCAACGGCTACCTCTATCATCGATCGGCTGTACATCACGACAGTTGTCTCTGGTAGCGGTGGTTTTACTCGAATCCATGAACTCACAGTACACTCTTGCTCTCTTGACACGTTGGCACTTGGAAATCGCAGTGCGTACACGACGCGACGTCGGAGATGGAGTGCGTCAAACATCTGGCCCTAACGATTTGACCACAATAAAATGTACTCAGATGTTGTTTCTATAGCATTATGTGCTAAACTGCTACTCAGTCGATCAGTTTTAAGTCTGACGACATCCCAGTCATGCGTGGCTGGGCACCATTCCATTCAACATGACGACCCCAACGCCATTTCGCCAACACGCCACATGTATATTAATGAACCGTTCTAGATTCTGATTTTTTTATGGCCATGTGTTTATTTACCCCAGAATTTCAACTATACGCTTATTAGAGTTGAAATGAAAGTGCACTTTGTTGTGTTTAGATAAAAACTTGTATATTTATAGCCATAAACAGCAAACATTTCACTTTCCTTTCTATACGCGTGAAAATGGTTCTCACACATGTTTAACAAACAAAATTTTAAACTTGGCAAAGTTTATATGTGCTTACGTTTAACTGGCCAAATTACAGAAATTCGTTATTGAAATAACAGTTTTTATTGCGTTGATTAAGTATAATTTAAAATATTAAATGTATTATAATAGAAGCCTCCCAGTTTAAAGATCGAATTTTCTAAACTAAACCAGTGCGTAGATTTTTCGAAGCATAATTATACCTTAAAAGTAATGGGGTACATTGTTTTTCTGATAAATACACATATACATATTTATGNTTTTCGAAGCATAATTATACCTTAAAAGTAATGGGGTACATTGTTTTTCTGATAAATACACATATACATATTTATGTACATTGAGCAGCGCCTCGAAATGAATGTTACTGAAAATATATTTTTCAATACGATAAACCTGGAATTTCAGAACAGGTTTAATATAGTCTGCATTCTCTTACTTCGCTGTGCTCTGTTATGTGGTTANCGATAAACCTGGAATTTCAGAACAGGTTTAATATAGTCTGCATTCTCTTACTTCGCTGTGCTCTGTTATGTGGTTAGCACGATGGCTCAAACGATGTATATCTCTTGTAACGATGCGTAATATGAAGACTCTGGCAGGATTTAAAAGGCACATCAGTACAGATCTGTTTTAATGGAAAGAAATTACACACCCTACTCTATTAATTACGGATCGCTTTTTAAAGTATTTCAACATGATTTCGTTAAATGTTACTTGGTAGTTCACATTTATTTTCTTTTTAATTATTATTAATAAAATAACAGTTTTCTGGTAAAATTCCAAGCTCCGGAGCATCAGTCCCATACAAACCTGACAAAATTGTACGTATTCGAAATATATGTGAAAGAGTATAAACCTGTTTTTTTTGCTCATGTAAAAAGTTCAATAATTAACTTATGGTCTCAGTAAAAATTTACTGTATACATTTGTACTAGCTTCGTTTGCGTCCATGCTGATCAGCCTAGCGAAAAGGTACGTGCTTAGAAAAACAAAAGTGATACAGCAAAACGGACGCAGGAATTACGAGTTTCACANCAAAACGGACGCAGGAATTACGAGTTTCACATTTTGTACGTAATTTTCTTGTCTCTTCTTCTCCTGCTCATTTGAAATTCATCACACTCCGAACAATTTCTAGGAAGTCTGTTATAAAAGCGTATAAATATTAGCTACGTTTACTTGTGCCCTTTAGAGGAAAACAGCACTCGTTTTCTTTGCCGCTACTGTTGCAACACATTGAATAAAGCAGGACAAATGTTGTCAGTAAGAGTTTAATGAACAGGAAATCTATTTAAATCGCCAATCTCAAAATAATGGCGAATATGGCACATATATATTCCCAAAGATGATAAATGATTTCAAGAAAGTGTTGGGCAAGAACAAAAATGAAAATGTTTTGCAGTTCGGTCTTTGTCCTTCATGTGCATTTATTCAGTTTTGCTGGTATCTGTGACACAACAATTAATGGCAAAGTAANAGTTCGGTCTTTGTCCTTCATGTGCATTTATTCAGTTTTGCTGGTATCTGTGACACAACAATTAATGGCAAAGTAACAAAACTGTTTTCAAAATTCGTTCCTATCCGTAATGATGAGATTAATAACACTCAATACAAAAGGTTTTATATGATCCTGAGAGATTTTTGTCATGGTTGTATGAAAAATCCGAAAATTTTACAGAATGAAGTTCGCCCTCAGTTAAATGTTTGTTGAGTTACCTAGAACTTAAAAACACCCATATTGCAAACATGATAAACATCACTTTTTGTTACACAGCTCCTTTCCTTCAAGGCGTTCCTAAGGATCGATGTGCGCTACAATAAAAATATTTTGGCGCCCGTCTGTAGCAATCCAGCGATGAAAGTGACAGAACTAAGAAAACAATACTATGGTTTCTTCGCGGTAAACTGAACACTCTCGAAAACCCAGCTTAATATCTACTTGGATGTACCTTGTGCATTCTTCCTTCATAAGTCAAATTAATACTGCCATGGGCCTGTTCACTTTATTCATGCGTAATAGACAAAATAAAATAGCGAATTTATTAGAAAATTAATTATTTTACAAATATGCACAAAACCGCAAAGTAAAATGAATAATAAAGTATTCGCAAATATTTACACCAAGACATTTAACTCTGCATTAAGATATGGAACTGCTTTCTCTTCCTCGCTACCAACATTACTGGGTGCATGCCACTCAGTGTACCCGTTAAAATTCTCCAGCTGCATTATTCAAAGGTTGATTTCAAAAATACTCGATCAACCGCGAACAACTTATTCAAACGTCGTTCAATGTGCCTTCGTTCTAATTCAGTACACTCACTTCATCTGAGAAACAGTGACTGTCTTACATTTGTAAACACAAGATCGCCATTCATGCGCCGGTTAATTTTTACCTCCTTGGTGTCGCACACAACAATTTTCACTTTTCCATGTTCGTAAAAATCAAGAGGGCTTACGTCCGATAAACATACAGTCCATGAAGCAAACACTTTTACTGCGTCAACAAAAGTGTGAAAATGATGCAGCACTGCGAGACTGAAGAGGGGCTGGGCAATATCATGTCCCGGTTGCCTCATCAAAAATTCAGAAGTGTATGTGTGTGTGTGTGTTTTGGGAAGCAAGAAACCTGTGATATTCAGACGGTATGGAAAGATGTGTAGCCCACACAGATTGCTGGGTACCATTCCTGTTCAAGTTCTAGATTTCACATGCTTTTTATCATCACGTCAGACATTATTTTANACAGATTGCTGGGTACCATTCCTGTTCAAGTTCTAGATTTCACATGCTTTTTATCATCACGTCAGACATTATTTTATAATTGTGGAGCAGCTATCACGCGCGAAGAAGCGTTTATCGGATAAAAACTTATGTTCAGGAAATCCCGGGCCTACTACACTTTCCTGGACAACAAACTGCACTGTTTGGGTTTATGTCTTCAGCATTCACTGTTCCTATACCAATATTGGTAAGAGTAATTTCCAAGTCTAAGTAATATTTAAAGTTTCTTTACTAAAAATTTTTTAACTTACTCTGATATGCTTTATTATAACATCTAAGAAATACTACACATCACAAGTGCAACTTTGCAGTATGTTATTTATAAAATATTTCTTGGGCTACTGCAGGTCCCTCCAGTTATGTTCGTGTGCCAATTACAGTGTTATTTTGTAAATTTGCAGCATGTCACTCAAGTCAAGGTAATAGGCGTTGAATGGCCTACGATCCACAGTTTCCTTAAGGCTTCTGGAGAAGGTAGGAAGCAATCCTTGCTATTGCAGCATATGGCTCACTGATGACTAACCCTCATATTATGACCAGTGGCACCAGAGCTTGTTGAAGGCTGTTTGACAGCTTTACCGAGCACTACTTCGTCAAATAGCGTTTACCACAAATTTAAAAGTTACGATTTTACTCAAACGTTAATAGATTTCACTGTTATCATTAACATGTTGCGACTTGGCACAGTGGAAACAAGAAGTTATTAATATCACCAATAAGCCTACTTTCCTCTATATAGATGAACCAGAAGCACATGTAACACTAGTGAGCAATTACAAATAAACACGTGTCTAATTCGGAACTAGAACTCAGAATTCCTTGTACAGTAAGTGGACAGGCAACCAGCTGCATTACGGAGGTGGGACTAGGAGCATTAAATTCGATTGTAATCAGTCAAATGTTTTGGTAGACCGGGTTTACTAACATGAAAAACTTATATGGCGCAATCATTTTGAAAATAAAGTATATGAATCACTTAAATCATGTAAGTTTATATGTCCTGCGGTAGCACTACTTGTGTGCCAAATTTGGTGGAACTCGGTTGACTGGTCATTGAGTAATGACATAAAAACCTTATTTCTTCACGTGGCTTTATCTTACGGCAGCGAAAAAGGATCTGTATAGACGCATTTTAAGGTTGTTAAAGGTACTGCGATTATACCAAATTTAGTTGAAATGTGTTACATTGTTTTGTAGATATATAGCACTAAGCTAAAATGTTTATACGATTGTCAATTTGAAAATAAGTGCCTGATGCACCAAAAATTATTAATTTACACGGTCTTCCTTAGTACCAATTATCTGCCAAATAATATTATGAATCGGTATATTATTTCCCAAAACATGACGAGAACTGTTTTTTTTTCATGTGGTGCATCTTACAAAATATACATACTCTGTGTAGACATACTTCATTGTAGTAATAAATACTCCCAGCATACTATGAGAGTGAAGACATTTGGACGGCACTTTAAACCAAGGTCTTCAGAGCCGATGAGGGTGAAGCGAGGTGGGTATGGAGCAGCGCCAGAATGCAAGGACGGGGGAAACGGGAGATACCCGAGAAAACCCGCCGACCAGTGGCATCGTCCAGCACGGTTCCCACATGTGAAAATTGGAGGTCTGCCCCGAATGCAAGGACGGGGGAAACGGGAGATACCCGAGAAAACCCGCCGACCAGTGGCATCGTCCAGCACGGTTCCCACATGTGAAAATTGGACGTCTGCCCCGAATGCAAGGACGGGGGAAACGGGAGATACCCGAGAAAACCCGCCGACCAGTGGCATCGTTCAGCACGGTTCCCACATGTGAAAATTGGAGGTCTGCCCCGCCAGGAATCAAACCTGGTTCGCCTTGGTGGGAGGCATACTAAGCTAGGTGTTAAATTGGTTGTATGGTTTCATAGATATAACATAATAAGCGGAAATATTTATATAGTCATCATTTAGAAAATAATTCTGACATATTAAAAATATACCAATTTACATAGTAAATACCTGTAATACCAGTCATACTTGTTTGTTACAGTTTTTAAAATATAGGTTAATTTGTTCCCAAATATTTTGCATAAAAATTAATTTTTTTATGTGTTGCTCTCTTACAAATAGTGGGCTATGCAAGAATATATTGAATGACATATTTCATGTCTGTAACATATACTAATTATACTTAATAATCGTCTTGCCCGATACCTTCTCTTTTCCTGAATGTATATTTATTAAGACCTTTCCGCTTTTCGGGGTACTCAAAGCATATAATAAATAAAATGAACAATGCTTTTAGTGATTTAGTCATAGTTAACACCTACATACCATGTTCTTTGGAAGTAAATTACCTTTTCCGTATCTCACCCACCTACTGATATTTGGAATGAGGTAAACATACCTGTATCATCGAAATAGTTTACTTCTGCAGCGACACTTCTCTGCCAAATATCCATCAAGGCACTCGAAGCCGTCATCGATGGAACGTGATTTTTGTGAGGAAAGGAATTCCTAAAAGTATATTTGATCATTAATCCTTTTTTTAACAACCTGTCATTCAGAAAGTTACGTGTTTAACACGTGGTATTCTAATGGTGTCAATTCCGGGGAATATGGAGGGTGGGTAATTACTCCACACCTCAGATCAATTAGCTTATATTTAGTAATTATTTGTCACTTGGCATTTTGTGTAGCCTGCTAATAGCAGATGTTCCTTCGTACTGACCGACGATGACACTTTTTCTCTACAAAACTACCCGTGAATTGATTCGATATCTGCACAGTACGAAACATCATTTCATTACTAAATTCACCAATATTCCTAGATATATTCTTAGGCCAATATCTTCTACTTCTGTAGTGTCTTCGTGGCATGTTGGACGTTTTCATAAGGAAGCTCACTCTTACAGTGCGATGTGTCTTCTCTAATGATACGGAGTGAAGTGACATCTTTCAATTTTGCACTGACTTATATACACTCACAGCTGATTACGTCAAATACCAGTTATAACCAGTGCACGTCTTATTACCTTGAAAACTAACATCCGGCAGGAGCAGTGTTCTAAAAATAGAAATGTACACAAAGGTGCGCTTATAAATGGGAGTGGGGCATCCCATCGATCGTCTGTAATACTGGGACGTCCACCTCTTACTTTGAGGTTATGTTAACCTAAAATGAAAACCATGGAACTGATTTCAGTCAAACAATATTTATTGACATTTATGCTTTATATACAAGCTTATAACCAGTAGTACCAACCGATACGAAACAACCATATTTCATCCCATAATTAAAACTTAACCTCTTTACGAGAATACTAAACAGGGGCCTGAACAATTTAAATAACATCAGTCTGATTTTTAACACTTTCATGAACAGCAAAAGTCTTCCAAAGTCTTCCGTACGAAAACCAGCAGATGACTAACTCATGCCAACTAATTATTGGCAGTATGATCGACCATTATCTCCCCCACCGCCCAATTTATCTATCCCNCGTCTGTAATACTGGGACGTCCACCTCTTACTTTGAGGTTATGTTAACCTAAAATGAAAACCATGGAACTGATTTCGGTCAAACAATATTTATTGACATTTATGCATTATATACAAGCTTATAACCAGTAGTACCAACCAATACGAAACAACCATATTTCATCCCATAATTAAAACTTAACCTCTTTACGAGAATACTAAACAGGGGCCTGAACAATTGAAATAACATCAGTCTGATTTTTAACACTTTCATGAAAAGCAAAAGTCTTCCAAAGTCTTCCGTACGAAAACCAGCAGATGACTAACTCATGCCAACTAATCATTGGCAGTATGATCGACCATTATCTCCCCCACCGCCCAATTTATCTATCCCCCCCCCCACTAAGTGCATATTATGAGTCCCCTCAACCTCCACTCCNGACCATTATCTCCCCCACCGCCCAATTTATCTATCCCCCCCCCCACTAAGTGCATATTATGAGTCCCCTCAACCTCCACTCCCAATACCATCAAAACACCCGACTCTGCATCTCTTAGCAAGCCTCACTCTCCGCCCACACCACCATCATAAACCCCGGTTCTGCACCATCCTCCCCATATTTGCCCATAACATCATCCCACTGTCACCTACTTGTTCCTATGCTCAATTTCTTCACTATAGTTCTAAGGATAAGTAACTTCCTCTCCACCCCACCCATCAGTAGTGTCTGCTTAACTGATTACACGCTAATGCTCGACTCTCCCCATACTTTCAGCATACTATGACGCCCTTCTCATACACCCATAAATTGAGCCATCTCCATTAATTTATTATATTGTAACCACCTCCACCCACACCAACANGCCCTTCTCATACACCCATAAATTGAGCCATCTCCATTAATTTATTATATTGTAACCACCTCCACCCACACCAACAGTTTTTATTACTCATTTATTAGAATAACCTCCACCTCCACTGGGGATGTGGTGGTGTAGTGGTCAGACTACTCGCCTCCCATCAGGGCCAACCGGGTTCGATTCCTGGTGGCGTCCATGCTGGACGATGCTGCTGGTCGGCGGATTTTCTCTGGGATCTCCCATTTTTCCCAACCTTGCATTTCGGCGCTCATTCATACTCACCTCACTTCACCCTCATCGGCTCTCAAGACCTCGATGTTAAGAGCCGCCCAAATCTCTCCAGTCACACTCCACCTCCACCGTCGTGTACTTGCTGTAGTTCGACAACCACCACTACTACTAGAGTATTATAATATATTTAATGTCAACAAAGTCATGTTGCTAGGCGTGATTGGCTCTTGTTCATGTAACATCTCGATTTCTGCAGATAAATAACTTTTTACATATGTCTTACAGCAATACAGTTGTCTATGCCCTGTACGTTTTTGACAAACAGTCTTGTAAGTTGTTTTATGTTCGACTCTTTCGTCGCATTTAGCATGATATTATCGACAGTGCTGATAATCGCACATAAATAATATGCTCAAATTTTAAGTACGTATTTGAACCAGTATGCTACTGGAGTGAAGAAATCAAAATTAAGCATTCGTTTAATGGCATGATTGCGACCGGTGCGCGTCAAGACATCGTATTTGGTGGTACCATCGCTGACACCAGCTGGACAGCCTTCGTCGTCAGCGTTACCTTTCGCAAATTATAGGGTTGGAGCCTTGAAACTTGGAATTTACAAGGCCAGCACAAGCTGAACCATCTCGATATGTCTCACTATTTTCTAGGCCCTTTACAAGAATGGTTGGCCACTATTATAGAATCATTGTTGATAGAGCCACCAAATTTAGGCCATAAGTAACACTTCCAACACAGATATGTCACAGTAGAAGTGCTTTTATATGCACAGGTGGCATAACACATTAGCGACATATTTAATCTAAATTATCACTAAACTTAGCTTACATTACCAATTCAGTTCAGTGAAAGTTCTTCAACATGTTTGCTACTAACATCAGTCATCACGACCAATATCGCATTTATCACAAAGACACAAACAATGCCAAAATACCAACTGTCTATACAAACAGATCGNTCATCACGACCAATATCGCATTTATCACAAAGACACAAACAATGCCAAAATACCAACTGTCTATACAAACAGATCGCACCTGCCGACCAGCCACACCAAATTACTATACTAACCGCCCATATCACTCATAACAAACCAACAATAACAGCTATAAAGAACATACCACATATAATAACTGACAATACCAACTGGCTATACCAGGCATTACAAACGACCACACTAATGACAATACCAGACATACACAACATACCAGCCATACTAAATGACTATAACTGCCAACTGTATCAAAAACCCAAACCAAAAGTATAAACCAACCATGCCAGTCAAACCAAAATACGATAGCAATGATAATCCTGGTCATAACGACCACAAAAAATAGCAACACCAATTGTACATATCAACCAAACATATCAACCACTCACTCCAACAGACCATACCAACTGAACAGACCGACCAACTATACAAACCTATCATAACAACTATGCCAAACGAACATACTAGACTACCATACCTACAATATCGGTCACAGCAGCAATTACGACCATACCATCCATACCGACCATAACTTACATACCTCCCATACCTCTCACACTAGTCAACCATACCAAANACTGGTCACAACAGCAATTACGACCATACCATCCATACCGACCATAACTTACATACCTCCCATACCTCTCACGCTAGTCAACCATACCAAACATTTATGCTACCTTACCAAATGATCATATCATCCGATCATAGTAAACTATGACATTTGCAGACTGGTACAATCAACCATCAAAACCAGTCGAACAGCCAACAAGACCAACCATGATCGATCAGACCATACCGCCTACATCAACCAATCACACCAACCGACCATCAAGGTCGACAGTACATACCAATGGCCAAGGCCAACCAAACAATCAATACCAGCCAAAAATACGATTCGACAATTCCAATCATTCATACCAGTCAGCCATACTCGCCAACCATACCAAACACCCATACCAATAAACCAGGCCAACCAACCATATCAATCGATAATATAAAACGATCATACCATCCAACCAGACATACAAATACCGATAATCCAACCATCCATACATTGTCATACCAGCTGATCATATTAAACACCCACAAAAAACAGCTAGGTTAATCGACCATCACATCATTAAGGCCAACTAGACATACCAATGGAAAAGACTGACCAATTAGCAAGTCCAATGGACAAGACTAACGAAATGGCCAACCAGACCAAAAAGCCATGAGAGAGCCACGGAGGTGCAGTAACTAGAACACTCCAGCAGGGTCGCTCCCGGGTTTATCGCACATTTGAATCATGCTGGACGATACCACTGGTCAGTGGATTTTCTCGGTATTTCCCAATTCCCCCACCATAGCATTCCCACACTACTCCACACTCACCTTGCTTCACCCTCATCGGTTCTAAAGAACTACAAAGTTAAGAGATGCCCAAACCTCCCCCCTCCACCAANTCATCACGACCAATATCGCATTTATCACAAAGACACAAACAATGCCAAAATACCAACTGTCTATACAAACAGATCGTACCTGCTGACCAGCCACACCAAATTACTATACTAACCGCCCATACCACTCATAACAAATGACCTAACAAACCAACAATACCAGCTATAAAGAGCATACCACACNCAAACCAACAATACCAGCTATAAAGAGCATACCACACATAATAACTGACAATACCAACTGGCTATACCAGGCATTACAAACGACCACACTAATGACAATACCAGACATACACAACATACCAGCCATACCAAATGACTATAACTGCCGACTGTATCAAAAACCCAAACCTAAAGTATAAACCAACCATGCCAGTCAAACCAAAATACGATAGCAATGATAATCCTGGTCATAACGACCACAAAAANAAAAGTATAAACCAACCATGCCAGTCAAACCAAAATACGATAGCAATGATAATCCTGGTCATAACGACCACAAAAAATAGCAACACCAATTGTACATATCAAGCAAACATATCAACCACTCACTCCAACAGACCATACCAACTGAACAGACCGACCAACTATACAAACCTATCATAACAACTATGCCAAACGAACATACTAGACTACCATACCTACAATANAACAGACCGACCAACTATACAAACCTATCATAACAACTATGCCAAACGAACATACTAGACTACCATACCTACAATATCGGTCACAGCAGCAATTACGACCATACCATCCATACCGACCATAACTTACATACCTCCCATACCTCTCACACTAGTCAACCATACCAAACATTTATGCTGCCTTACCAAATGATCATATCATCCGATCATAGTAAACTATCACATTTGCAGACTGGTATAACAACCATCAAAACCAGTCGAACAGCCAACAAGACCAACCATGATCGATCAGACCATACCGCCTACATCAACCAATCACACTAACCGACCATCAAGGTCGACAGTACATACCAATGGCCAAGGCCAACCAAACAATCAATACCAGCCAAAAATACGATTCGACAATTCCAATCATTCATACCAGTCAGCCATACTCGCCAACCATACCAAACACCCATAACAATAAACCAGGCCAACCAACCAAATCAATCTATAATATGAAACGATCATACCATCCAACCAGACATACAAATACCGATAATCCAACCATCAGTACTGACCATCCATACACTGTCATACCAGCTGATCATAATAAACACCCACAAAAAAACAGCTAGGTTAATCGACCATCAAATCATTAAGGCCAACTAGACATACCAATGGAAAAGACTGACCAATTAGCAAGTCCAATGGACAAGACTAACGAAATGGCCAACCAGACCAAAAAGACATGAGAGAGCCACGGAGGTGCAGTAAATAGAACACTACAGCAGGGTCGCTCCCGGGTTTATCGCACATTTGAATCATGCTGGACGATACCACTGGTCAGTGGATTTTCTCGGTATTTCCCAATTCCCCCACCATAGCATTCCCACACTACTCCACACTCACCTTGCTTCACCCTCATCGGTTCTAAAGAACTCCAAGTTAAGAGCTGCCCAAACCTCCCCCTCCACCAAAACCATACCAAACAACTAGGCCAACTGGCCAGGGCCAACCAACCATCCATCAACACCAACCAACCATACAGGCTTTCCATACCAGGTGACTGAACGAAATACCCATACCAAAGATCATGGCCAATTGGCCAGCAAGTCCGGCTGGGCATTTCAATGGCAAGAACCAGCCACAACAACCAACCATACCAAACATCAGTAACCAACTTCAACCTGTAAACCTGTCAACCATTCAAACTGTCTATACCAGATAACCATACGAATCGTACATACCAGGCTGCAATACTAACCGACCATATGAATAAAAAATACCAGCCAAAATACGAATCGACAAAACAAGTCAACCCTAGAAGTAAACCCTACTAAACGGCCATACAAACCGACCATACCCACCGGCCAGTCCAACAACCATCAAGACCAGCCAAGCGTACCAACTGGACATATCAAGCAGCCATACCATCTGACCATACGAACTGACCATTTCAGCCATCTGCATTCACCAACAATACCAGCCGACCATACAAACCGACCATATTAGCCAACACTATGATTCATCCATACCATCCATATGAGCTAACAGTAGAAATCAACCATACGCATAAACCATACCAACCATTTATANTATGATTCATCCATACCATCCATATGAGCTAACAGTAGAAATCAACCATACGCATAAACCATACCAACCATTTATATCAAACAATCATACGACCCAGCGACATGAGCCAACCATACAAACCTACAATACAAGCCAAAAATATGAGCTGACCATATTATACAACCAAACCAGGAAGCCACATCATGAACCATTTATATCAAACGACCATACCAGCTGACCAGTATAACAATAAACAAGACAAGCGAACCATACCATCCAATCATTCCGAAAAGGCCAGTCACACACACCCACTGGCTATACAATCCGACCATAACAGCCGACCTGACCATAGGACCATATCAGTTGTCCAGGCCAACCTACCAACCAGACAACCAGACTGACTACCCACATTGGGCAACAATGCAGACTGACTCCACTCTAAGGCTGACTCCACCCGAGACTGACTCCTGCTGAGACCGGCTCCTGCTGAAATTACCTCCTTTCGAGACGAACTCATGCCAAACTGACAAAACTATTGACAAGACCAACCGACAAGACTAAATGGTCATACCATCCAACCAGACCAACCCACCAGACCAATAAGCAAGACCCTCCAACCACACCAAAGACCCATATCAACATACGATGTCGACCAATCTCGTAACATATCTCATATGAATCTCATTGCTAACATCGTGCAAACTTCGCAAAACTCCTCATGCGAAGAACTTCTCAACCACAACAAAACATGAGACCTCACCTTCATCTTCTTCGCCCCTTAAACGGACGAGAAGGTGTTCGTGGCATGTTGGAGTTAAGGGAATAGTCGAGCTTTAGCGAGTAATCATTTTATCGAAGGCAACTGGTTGGTGGAATGGAGGGGAACTGATTAATCAGTCTAACTATAGTGAGCAAATGGAGCAGAGGTAACAAAAAGGAGGAGAGTGGAGTGGATAAAATCGGGCAGCTCTTAACAACGAGGTCTTGACAGTCTATGAGAGTGAAACGAGGTAGGTATCGAGCAGCCCCAGAATGCAAGGGTATAGCAAATAGGAAATCCCCGAGAAAATCTGCCGACCAGCACTATCGTCCAACATTATTTCCACATGCAAAAACCGGTAATCGAACTAGGTTTCCCTTGGTGGAAGGTGAGTGCTCTAGCCACTGCGCCACCATGGCCCCGGGGAGGAGGTATGATGTTCAACTGGTGAGGTGGCATGGGTGGAAGATTTGTCTTGTGAGGGGATGGAGAATCGGGTGTTTTGATGTTGGTGTGTGTATGGGTGAGTGGGATGGGGGAGTGGATGTTTGTTATGGAATTTTAATAATTCACTTGTGGGGAGGTGGTAGTTGGGCCGGGGGAGGGAGATTGATCTACTTTATAGCCAATTATTAGGTGGTATTGGTTAGTCGGCTGCTGTTAGTCGTACCGGGAGTGGCTGTGCTCCGCAAACGTTAAGAAAATCGAACCCAAAACTTATTTTACTTCAATATTTTTAAAATTTCACTTTGATTTTTTTTTACATGGAGTACACGTCTTTCTCGCACGCTCGGGAGGTAATGCGCGCCGCACTCGCCGTCACGAAAACATGTACCGCGTCTCGCACCGCCACTCAGTCCCCAGACGCACACTGGAACTGGACCGTGCACATGTACCGATCGACGGAGCAAGGTTGCCCGCACATTATAAATTCATTGTTTTATAACATTCGCTTTATCGCTTCCTGTGGTGCGTCATCGAGTTTGAGACAAGTTTCGGCGCAATTTGCAGTATTTTTATTCTTTCGCGCGTCATTGTTCCGAAACGACAAGTGCCACGGACGCCATTGATAGTTCATTCGAAAGGGCTTGAAAGGGCTCTCCTTTTAACGCAATAACCACTCATCTAGTCTAAAAATTTTCGAAGTAACTGCGCTTTGAACTTATGAAACAGCGTCATGCTGCGAAAGAAGGACAAGGATCCGAGTCGAAATCCACCACAAAACCTACAACCGCCATTAACTTTGGCAGAACGAAGCCACAGGTACAGGTTCTTAAGGCCCGAAGGCCAGCACACCCTCCATCCTCCCGCACTGCATCTGTACTGTGATGAGTAAGACAGTGCACGGCACTTTCTCCTCTTGGTCTCTTCGGGCCATTCACTTTTCTTTCTTGCCGTAACTCGGTATTCTACCGGTTTTCTCTTTAAAAACCTGTCCTCCTCGCCAATCAAGAGTACTCCAACTTTCACTTTTTAAAGCCTTTACCTGAGCATCCTTTTATGGGTCATCAGAAATTCACCGATTCCATTCATCGAAATCCTCCAGTCTTCTACCAGTTTTGGTGGCGAATTCACTCCATATTTGGTATAGATGTTTGTTCTCCATTATGGTTCTTGCTTCCAAGTTAATTCCCATCTCTTCAATTTTCACTGTGAATTTATCTCTCACATATTCTGTTTTCAAGCAGATCATAAGCACATGCTGTGCGGTGTCGTCGATGCCGCAAACCTCGCAGAGCGGAGATCTCACAAGCCGCAGGCTGTGTAACTTCGCCTTGAAGTTCCCATGACCAGTGATTAGCTGCATGCTGTAGAAGTTCGTGCCCATACACTTTCAATTAAGCCTCGTTCTAATGTCGGGAAGGAGCTCAAATGTCTGCCTTCCTTTAGTGGAGTTCGTCCATCTGGTTTGCCATTCCATGATGATATCTTCATAAACAGCTTCCTCTTCTTCCTTCGACAGCCTGCCAGCTCGCGATCTCTCCACCACGAGGCCCCTGTATCTGACCAGCAGGTCCTCAGGCAGCACTCCAGCAACAACTGAGAGAGACTCGTTGGGTACAGTCTTCGTTGTGACAGTCAGCAGAGCAGCTCTTTGTGCACTAATTAGTTTTCTTTTGTGCCACGTAAGGTCGACACGGTGGTGCCACATCACAGCTCCATATGAAATAATTGCTTCAAATACAGTTTTCAATATGGTACGCAGGGTACCATAATTCAGTCCCCAGCTGGTGTTGCCAATTTTTCTCAATTTTTGGAACACTACCACCGCCTTCCGCGACACATACTCCACGTACTTAAGAAAACTCATTTTATCATCCATGATGACTCCCAGGTACTTAAACTCCTGCACATACTTAATCGGGTATCCCCCGAAGCGCACAGTCAGGTATCTTACGAGCTTTCCTTTGACAAGCATGATCTTCGTTTTCTCCGTGGAGAATTGCAACTTGGTGTATTTTGCCCATTCCCATGCTTTCTCCATTATCATGGTCGCCTTAGTTTCTAATTCCTTTCTGGAATTTCCTGACACAAGTACCAAGCCATCATCTGCGTACCCAAATACTGCGAACCCCGTGGGGAGTTCCAATTCCAGGAAGTCGTCAAAGAGGATGTTCCATAGGATCGGTCCAAGAACCGAACCCTGGGGAGATCCCATAGTAAACTCTTCTACACCTGTATGTTCTTGTTTGTATAGATACTCCATCTATTTGCAAAGAAGTCCTGGATGATCCTGTAGATGTTCGCAGGACATCTATTCATCTTCAATCTATGCATAACCTCCGGCCACCAGGCATTGTCAAATGCTCCAGAAATATCTAAAAAAAAAATAGCCATGATGTATTGATGTATTTCTGAAGGGACTGTCTTATGTTTTTCATAATGTCTGCCAGCGCGAATTCTGTACCTGTGCCTCTTCGGAATCCATATTGGAATTCATTTAATGTCCCTTCTGCCTCTAAGGCCATGGTGAGCCTTCGATTTATCAGTTTCTCGTAGAATTTGCCTAGCGCCAGAAGCAACGTAAGTGGCCTATAAGATTTGGGGTCATCCAGGTCCTTCTTATTTTCTTTGTGCAAGATTCTTAAGCAGCCCATTTTCCAGAGAGAGGGAAATACTCCGGTTTGGAAACAGTCATTAACAATATCCAATAATATGCATCTGATCCGGGAGAAGCACCTTTTCAGCTTTCAGGATCTCCATTGTTATTCCATCTATTCCAGGAGCTTTGCCATTCTTCATCTTGTGCATAGTTTAAGTGAGCTCTTCCATGGTGAAATCAGGTGCGTCCTGCTCTTCTGGCACTACTGTCATAGACTCTCTCTTCGCGGAGTACGCTTCCCCCTCATAATCCAGGGAGTCATTAGGAAGGAGTGAGTGTGTGGAGCAGAGCTTCCATCGAACTCTTCTGATCCAATATCAGATTGCCATCAATTTTCGTACACGGAGGTGGTACCGTTCTTTTTAATTTGTTCACTGCAAGTTTGTATACTAGGCCGAATGGATCCTCATTTCCTAGTTTTGTGACAAATTCCCTCCATGACTTTTTCTTTTTCTTCCTGACCCTGCCAAAGTAAGCCTGCTTTTTTCATTTTGTATGTGATTGACAACTGCTTCCTCTCTTCTCCCCGCATCCTGTGGAGTTGTCTTCTGTCTCGCCTAAGCACTTTCCGGTCTTGTTCCAACTCTTCATCCCACCAGGACAAGTTTGGGAGACCCTTTGTTGTTAGGCTCTGGTTCTCTTCACATGTCTCCCCGATGATCCGAGTCAATTGCTCAACACGGTCATCCAGGGTGCCCATGACATTGTATGTGCTAAGCTTACTCAGCAGGGCTCGGTCAAAAGCAGGCCAGTCCGCCATGTTATGAACATAACGGACTTCCCTTTCCACCTGTTCGGGTTCTCGGTAGCCACCACCGTGTATTTCAAACGTGATAAGCCTGTGGTCTCTTGAACTTTCGTTCAACACAGTCCAGTGCCTTATGTTATTACAGGCCTTTGTATTTGTAACAGTTATATCCAAGTACGATTCTGTGTCATGGGCCTGCGAGACGAACGTTGGAAGTTCTCCTTCAATGTTTCCCACATCTAGATCGTTTGTGAGTACAAATTGGCTTACCATCTCCCCCGCCTCATCAGTTACGGGGTAGTCTTATATTTCGGACTTTCCATTAACATCCGCCCTCATAATTAGCAGTTTCTCTCTTAACGTGTTCACGATCACTTCTCATCTGTCCAGATGTATCTGTGTGTCGTCCTCGAACTGAAAGTACGAGGAAACCAACCAGCATTCCATTGTGTCTTTTATCACCTGTACACATGTGTGATGTGTATCCAACACGCTTGCCATCATTGTAATGTTTAGCTCCTTGTTGGCTCCCAGCACCCCAGCCCGGGGGTACACACCACAGGTATATACCTCACCCGGCAGGCCCACAACTTTGTCGAAAGGCACATAAGGCTCCTGGAATAAAACAATATCCAGCTTCTGCTCCACAACAATCCTTTTCAATTCAGCCGCAACTGCCGCTGACCATTGCATATTCAACTGCCCAACTTTAATGATGTTACACACCATAGTTTATCGTGGCGAGTTCAACAGACAGGGCCTTCTGGTACTCCGGACATTCCCTGGAATCTACTCGATGTTCATGTGCTTGCCCCTTTTTCTTGCAGTTGGCGCATATGTCCTTTTGCGTGTGTCTGCCTTTTCTGGACAATTTCCAAACTCGTGGCCCGTTGTGCTGCACGTGTAACATGTTGATTCCCTCTCTCTGCAATTTTCAGCCATATGCCCCTACTGCTGGCACTTGTAGCAGCCCGAGAGCGAGATATAATCTCGCACTCGGCAGCTCTCATAGCCGACATAGATACAGTCCTTATCTATGAGTGCGCTCCGTACACAAGGGTCGCACTGAAGCACCACGTTAATCCTGCCTGCTTCCCTTCGGCCAGTCCTGTGACTGATTGAGACCACTCTCTTGAATGACTCTAGAGTGTGTCCTCCACACTTTCCATCTCGAAAGTTCTGCCTGAAAATGGTTTCAGGCAGATAAACATTGTCCTCGCATCGTGGCCCATCATAAACAATTATTTTGGGGCCGCATCTCCTTGGCACCTCCAATTTCAGTCCTAATGACTGGATTTTCGCCACATTGTTGAAGCTTTGGAGGGTCTTCTCGTCTCCTGCTTCCACTAAGACCCCTCCGCCTCGTATGCCTCTTATATTTCTAATTTGGGAGGCCCTCTCCTTTGGGATCAAATCCCTTCTTGAGTATTTCCCTTGTTTCTGTGCTCATTTTTCCCTCGGTCTCCAGATAGACCAGTACAATTTTATTAGCCGGTTTGGGTTTATACTCCACTCCGTCCGCCTGTGCATAACTTTTTATGACAGGGACCTCCGGTTTTTGTGTCCTGGTTGCTTCAACTTTTGGTCTGCTAAATTCAGCCTGCTGAAGCCTTCCGAGTAGCTGGCTACTCTGGATCAGCACTCCATCGATATTGCCTTGAATCTGGCTCAATTTAGGGACCAGCCAGTTTGCATGCGTTGAATTGATTTTTGAGCTTTTGCTCATAATCCACTTTTGCATTGTTTCGACAAGTTCTTTTGTCTCTTCGTGCATCTTCATGATGCTCTCTTTTTCGGTTGCCAGTGAGCCTCTCCCAGTTATCACCTTCTCTTGAAACCTAAGTTTCCTTTTGGCTTTTGCCGCACTTGTTGCCGGGTCTTCTTCCACTGGTCTCATGGAGGACCTGGGGGCTGCCTCTGCTCCCTGAGCGTCAGGGAAGACCAGTCTGGACGGTTTGAGGGGCTTGCCCCTTTTACCCACCAGGGTAGAAGGTGGTGGCTGTCCTTAAGTCCACTTCCTCTTCTGACGAAACGATACCTCTTCTGACTGGAGAGCCGGCCTCCTCACCTTCTGCAACAGGGGCAGAGACAACTTCTTCCTCTTCAGATTCCATTATCTGAAGCTCCCCATCATATACTTCCTGCACCCAGGAGACCACTATGGATGCCTTTACACCTTGCATGTTTTTCCATATTTTACGGTGGATCCTTTTCCTACCATCTGACATTGGGAATTTACTCCAATTGAAATTGGGGTCCCTCAGTCTTTCTAGTGCCACCAGTGCCACGTCACTTGGGACAAACTCTCTCTTTAAAAAAAAACCTGTAAGGGCTTTCCTTTTTTCCTTTAGGGTTGGTGAACCCTCCATTGCTGTTAGCCACAGTGCCTCCATTATTCCCAGTCTTTGCTGCCCACCAGTGCTACTGGAAGATGCCATGGTGCTCCTGCGGCAGCAGGACCCACACGATGGATCTTCGCTATTCTACAGGTTCTGTAAGTCTGTTAATTTAAAGAGTACAATTCACAAAACAATAAGCACTAACACTTACAGAAGTCTCTATGTGTGCTCGCTGACGCAAGTCCCCACACTACACACAATAAATGTACATGAACAGAAAAACAAGTCCCAAATATCCCTCCACTAGTCAAGCCTCAGGGGCAGCCTGAGGCCGTAGGCCTCAGACCGGCTTGAAGATCCCTCTTCTCCCTCTTAGCCGTCCACAGGGGATCCCNAGGCCGTAGGCCTCAGACTGGCTTGAAGAACCCTCTTCTCCCTCTTAGCCGTCCACAGGGGATCCCACTAGGGGAATTGTGGCCACGCACAGACTGTGTCCGGTGGACTGATGACCCTGTGGCCCGTTTATCCACCCAGCCACGCAGAGGCGGGGAGACATTGTTCCACGTTGACCTCTTCGACTTCCCAGTAAACTGTTCAGCCACAGGTACAGAGAGAAGAAAAAATTAAGAGAATCGGATCACTACTACCGTGCAGAATGAAAACTGCGTGCGCGCCGCTTCTCCGCAGCCGGGTCCCTCGGGAGTGCCACCAAAACGACCGAGGATGTCAGATATGTATTTGCGAAATCGAGACGAAGCTGAGAACATTCATGACCCCCCTCCCCATGCCACCAATGGACCCCAACACATGCCCTTCAATGCTGTTACTAAAGCAACCAGCAGTGTCGTCGCGCTACTCTGGCGCAGACAAACAGTTTGCCAAGTTATTTCTAAACAATTCCTTCGGGCATGTGTGCGATCGCCTCTGGCACAAGGATATATCGAACTATGTGTTTCATTCATTATCCATTACCCTAACAAGACTGACATGTAATCCATGTTCGGTAGGTGCCACAAACGGCGATCTATCTAGGGCAAGTGTTTTTAAACTTTTTTTTAACTTTTTGATTTTTTATTAAATCCTGTATTTTTAACAATGTTTTATTTTGTAGCGAAATTGAGGGGTTTGGCCAGCTCGTAACATTGAAGTCTTGAGAGCCGATGAGTGCGAAACGAGTTGAATATGGAAAAGCGCCGGAATGCAAAGGTGGGGGAAACTGGAGATACAAAAGTATTTAATTCCGGTATTTTTGTCGTTTTTTTTTTGGGTGGGTAGCAGACAGTATTTTCTTGTGAGCTTCCTGTATTTATAGAAAATTCTAGGTACCTTACTTTTTGCTTGGTTTCGCATATATTTTAACGTTTTATTGATATTTGTACATTCAAACACGTTTCCCGTTAGTCTGTTTCTATAAAAAATGATGTGTAGGGCAAAGTAATTTATATGTACCGATAGAATTTTTAGTGGTGACTATTTTTATTAGGGCACTTTTGGTTCTCTTATAGTTGTACCCAATAGTGGGTTGACTGTTTTGTGATATTGGTGCTATATTTTACATTAACAAGTAATACAAAAAAAATTAGCATAAAAATTTTAAAATAAGGAAACTCCTGAGGAAAGTAATACACACAGCTGATCAAAAAAAGGACACGAACACCCATTTGTAAACGGAAACTCACCCCTAGATGTCACTACGACTGCCGCTGCCACTTTATAAGGAGATACCAACAGAATGGGTGGGGCAAGAGAGTTCAGTGACTTCGAACATGATGTAGTTATTGGTTTTCACATCAGTATGCAATTCGTCAGAGTCGCTTCTGTCCTTCTTAAATCTCCCAAGTCGACCGCCGGGTATGGGATTGCGAAGTGGAAACAGGAAGGCACAACCACAGCAAAACCACTGCCGGGTAAGCCACGTGTGTTGATCGACAGGGACAATCGAGCATTGAAGAAGGTGGTACCATCTCCCGTAAATTAAGCAGGGCCACTACTGTGTGCCGAGTGTTAAGAGGACTGGGGTTCAAATCTCAGGCTCCTACCAAAAAACCGCACATTTCGCCTGTGAACTCGAAGCTCCGCGTTCGGTGGAGTAAAGGGCGCTGCCACTGAAACGTGGACGACTGGAGACGCGTGATTTGGAGTGACGAATCACGCCATACCATGTGGCAGTCCGATGGGAGGGCTTGGGTGTGGTGAATGCCAGGTGCATGCCACATGCCAGCCTTTATAGTACCCACGGTGCAATTCGGCGATGGTGAGGGGAGAGTGTGGGGGTGTCGTTCATGGAAAGAACTTGGTCCTCTCGTAACACGGATAGCTGTAAGGATATTTTGACCAGCTGCAGTATGTCTATGATAGAAGACCAGTTCGGAGATGGTAACTGTGTACTTAAGCATGACAATGCACTGTTCAATAAAGTACGGTCTGTTAGTGAGTGGTTTGTGGACAATATGGATCCGGAAATGTAATGGCCAGCCCGGAGCCCCGACCTCAAACCCATCTAACACCTTTCTGATGGACTGAAACGACGATTGCGCGACAGACCCCATGGGCTCACATCACTCATTACACTTGCAACAGTGCTTTAGGAAGAATGGTTGGCCATTCCTTCGGAGACGTCCCGACACCTGGTTGACAGCCTCTACCCTAGGGTTAGAACTGTAGTGAAGGCCAACCTATATTAATGTCCACTACTGGGCAGTATATCCGAGGGACAGTTATACGACATTTTCGCGTGGGTGTCCGGATACTTTTAATCAGAAAGCGTAGTTCTAAAAAAAAAANTTCTAAAAAAAAAAAATTAAAAAAAAAAATTTAAAAAAAAATTAAAAAAAAAAAAGGAGCCGCTATAGATTTTGCCTTCACCGAGGCGAATCTGATTCGATTCCGGGTGAAGGCATTCCCAGATTTTTGTACTTGGGAATCGTGCCACACTCTGTTTTGTTGGGGATGTAACGTTCCCTCCACCCTTGCATTCCAGCGCTGCTTCACACTCATTTTGCTTCACTTTCATTGGCTCTCAAGACCCCTATGTCAAGAGCCGCCCAAACCTCTCAACTGCACTCCACTAAAACAAATATCATATTTATAAAGTAAGCAAGTTCAAAGATGTTGTACTTATTAGAAAAAAAAGTACATACAATTAAAATACACCCGAATTGTTGGTGCTCGAGGTCATCACATTTTCATGAAGATTGTACTCAGAATTGTGAAAACTAGCACTCCAAGTCAACGTGTAATAATGCTATCATCTGTTACACACATTTTTCTAAACTATTTTGCAAACCAGTTTCTTGGGTTTCTCGAAACTAAGATATTAGGGTACACTTAGTAATATTTTACCCTGCTCTCAACTACTTCATGATTAATTAAAGGCACGATGTTTCTTCGGTAAACACTAAACAAATACTGTTTTTGTTAATACAAACAACTTTTTTATGGAAATATAATACTTTTGTCACTACGCAGTTTTAGCAAATGACATTTATACTTAAGAGCTAATACATTTTTGTGCGAAGTAACGTCTCGTTGGTGGCGCGCTATTAAAGACAGAAATATGTTCTCGGAAAATCACGAGCGTGGATGGCGGTGGCCTTGACCTGAGGTACGATTATTTCCTGCATTCCCCTGGAGAAGTTTAGAAAACCATTGAATAGCAGAGGGAAAATGGGGGAACGTTCTTGCCCAAGGTGCGCAGTAGCCACTCCGAGTCTCAACATTCGGCTGCTTTTCTGCCAACATCACTATCGTAAATGACGTGGATAAGATTTGAGATCAAAACACTGTTTTATGTAAACAGGTGGTTTAAGATCTAACCAATTGTTAATGCAATTAATTTAAATTCAAATCGATAAAAGCATTTTATTCAAACAAAAAGGGCTTTCCTTTTGCAAACTAGATATAAAAAACACGTTCATCACTGTTGACCATATGACTTTGAAAGTTGTATTGGTGTGGGTAGTTCAATGTCGGGTACGTGTGCCGAGAATGATAATCGGCCTATAGTCTATTCGTGGTTTATTCGCACTTTTGCAATAACAGCTTTGCCCATGCCTGACGTGGTTGGTTGTTTCTTATATGCGCCATGTA
>NQII01005831.1:106578-145278 GCA_002778355.1 Clitarchus hookeri | reverse complement strand
CAAGCAAGGAGTTGGGTTCGGGACCGCCAGCACCAGCGAGTTGCCATAGGAAGAGTTCAGGACTTACTGCTGGCTGTTATAAAGGCTCGGGAGATCATCAGCAATGTTGTTACTGCCACCGCAGTTGATCAGCGCTACAACCTGCTTGCAAAGTGTATATATTGAGATACACTGAATTGCTGTAGGATTGTTCGTGCTTAGGACTAGATAGACTACACCAGCAGGGATTGAACTTGGTAATGAGCGCCAGATTAACAAACTCTTGCTTGAAAGTAAATTTTTTGTTATTAAGTATTTATTCAGTAAAAGCATGATAGACTCTTCAAGCAAACTTTTTGAAAGGTTCATTAAATAAAAGAAAACCTTAAAACACTGATGGGATCGCAAAATATGTGAGATCATTTGACTGTGGTTGGCTGGGAATTTTACAGGAATGAGGCTGGTCGCAGGTGCGGTGCGCTGAACCACTATCTGCAGCAGGCAACAAGGATCACACCACAGATCCAGATCAACGGCTGCAAGAGGCATATATGATGCACAAAGTGAAAATGAGTTTAGTAAAATGATGTGGAAAAAAGTAAATATTGTCGGAACATTGTTTGTAATAAATTATAAGCATACCGAAGTGATTAGTTCTCATGCTTAAACACATTTTACATTATTCCACTATCACTATGCCCAAGATATGTTAAATACTCTTAGTGATACCGGAGGGCGTAGGATGAACCGATTGGTGAACTCTTGAAACCAATTCTGGGATTGGAGAATTGGGTGCGGTGATGGGGGGGGGACTAAATGGGTGGTTTAGATTTTTATAGAAATTAGCCTTTTTTTATATATAATTTTGATGTAAAATAAAGATTTTAAGTACAATTCAATTTTGTGCTAAATTACCCATTGCCCAACTACTGGTATTGAAGAAATATACTCCTATTATTGATTTACAAATTATATTAACAACAGAATATCGTTTATATGATTTAATTATGAAATAAAAATTGCCAGCTGCCAAAGAATTTAAAAAATGGGTCACAGAAACATCTGGTTTTTCCATCTACAGTGGAGTCTCGGTTAACCGTCAGTAAAATAATAAAATTGGATACAAAAAAAAAACTTAATAAACTAAAAATGAAAGGTCTTTTTTCTCACTTCATATTAGATCAAACTAAGCACATTATTGAGTTGAACAATACGTATACTGTACTGTAATACATACTTTTGTCAATGAATACCAAGTAAAAATACATTCTGTGCGGTGCGGAATGCGAATGACTCACGTTTGTTGTTTATGTACGACCTACATATGTACTTCATATAATCATCCCATCTTCCTCACCACCCTACCGGAATTCCTAGACACACATCCACCCTCCCATTCCTACAGTTAGTTCAGTAGAGGTAGTCACTTAGTCAGCAAGTCATTGTCCTCAGTTTGTTGTCAAAGTGTAGTGTGTTTAAAAATGTCTGAGAAACTGAAACGTGTTGTATTAGGACTTTCTCAAAAACTTTAAATTATAAAACGACTGTGTAAAGGAGAAAGCGCGACGAGTATCGCTCCGCTATATGGAATCGGGCGGACGACAGTCAATGATATTAAGAAAGATGCAGATAAAATCGAAAGTCATGTTTCAAAAATGCAAACGACAGACGGAGATGTCAAACAAAGAAAAACGATGAAGCCAGCAAAACTGGATCAACTGGATACAGTAATGTATCAGTGGTTAATTCAAGCCCGCAGTCAAGGGATACCAGTTTCTGGGCCCATAATAGTGGCTAAAGCTATCAAAATGACCAACAAGCTTGATGGGGATCCTTCATTTAAGGCTAGTATAGGTTGGCTGAATACATTTAAGGGTCGACATTGCATAAGGCGGTTGGACATATCAGGTGAAAAACTAAGCGCCGATAGTACAGTCATTGTAGAATATCGGGAAAAACTAATGAAAGAAATAAAAAGATAGAAATTTGGTTAGAGAGCAGGTTTACAACTGTGACAAAACTGGCCTAAATTGGAAAGCATTTCCTGTGAAAACCTTCGCCTTCTTTTCGGAAAAATCTGCACCTGGTTTTAAAATGCAAAAATATAGCATAACTGTTTTGGTGCCTGCGAATGCGAACGGTAGACATAGGTTTCCTTTACTAATCATTGGGAAATCTAAAAAGCCTCGAGCTTTCAAAAATATGAATTTAAAAAGTATTACCTGCCAAATATTATGCACAAAAAAGTGCCTGGATGAGCCAGGATATATTTAATGAGTGGTTCCACAGTGTTTTTTTGTCAAATGTAAAATCACATTTAAAATTGATCGGATTGCCTGAAGAAGCCATGTTATTAATAGACAATGCACCAACTCATCCTTCTCATGACTTACAAAGTGATGATGGAAAAATTACGTGCCACTTTTTGCCTGCTAACACTACCCCACTAATTCAGCCCCTGGATCAGGGTATTATTGAAAGCATGAAGCGACGTTATCGAAAAGCTTTATTCAAAAAGTTGTTTGTGTTGGGGATGAATTAATAAGTGTATAGCAGTTTTGGAGATCATACACTATTAAAGACGCAATTTCTAACGTCGCTGAAGTCTGGTAAGATATACCAGAAGAAACCTTAAAAAAAAGGCTGGAACAAACTGTGGCCGGAGACTGTAAACGAGAATGAGGCCATAAACGAATCTGGAAATTATGAGGAAATTTTACCTGTGTGTCAAGGGATTCCAGGTGAAGAAATACATCAATAGGTGAAACAAGTGAATGGCAGGGAATTAACAGATTTGACGGAGGATTTGAAATATTAAATGAAGAGGAACTTGTATTAAGTGCAACACAGGAGGTAGAATGTTTAAGTGAAGAAGAAGAGGATGATACACTCAAAGATTGCCCCACAATAATTAGCCACAGTGACGCCGAAAACATGTTTTCCAAGTGCATTGAATGGTACGAGCAACAAGAAGAGGCAGACGCTACACAGATATTACTCCTATAATGTATTCACGGTAACTTCAAGATTTTCTGAAGCCCTGCTAAAGATCTACTTTCCAGCCCATTTCGTNTATACAGGTATCAGAAACGAAAGAAATCGGCACAACGAGAAATAATAAAGAAAGGATATTAGTAAAAAAAAAAATTTAAACTAGTAAATGAATTATTATTGGTTAAACAAGATAATCGCACCATTTCTCTGGCACGTGTCGACCACATCTCGCCAACAACACACGGAACGAAGGTTTGTAAACAAATGGCCGCTCTACTTTCACTTTGAGCGTGATTTTGTGAGTATGCAAGAAACATTGAAATCAAAGTACGTTAGCATCACGTCATTAATAATTGGCATAATAAGATACAAGTCTTTTCGAAATCCATTTGTAAGTGATAAATTAACAATTACATTAAAACTTTAGAACTATTTCCTCTCTTTGTGCTGGCAACCTAACGGCATAACTGTATCCGCGCTCGCCGCTGTTTGTAATGTTATATGCATGTGGCTAACGGCTAGGGTGATTTTTCAAAGGTTCTTTTCAAAAGTATCGAAGATACCGTGAATGGATTATACGTAAGATACGCAACACGGCAGCAACAAAAGCCCCTGGAGTATTACAACAAAGGAAAATGACAGACTTGTTTATTTAGGATTATACATACTACTGAGCATATACATAATAGTACTGTTTTCAATTTTGTTATTTTATCAACATAATAAACAGAAGTCTANATGTGGCTAACGGCTAGGGTGATTTTTCAAAGGTTCTTTTCAAAAGTATCGAAGATACCGTGAATGGATTATATATTATTATCACTGGTATCTGTCGTGTCTTTGAGGGGGGGCTTTCTATTATCCGTCTATTCTCTCAACCATCACGGTGACGGTCCCGAGACTGACGGATAATGGAGACTCCACTGTATTAGAAATACTGGTGAATGTAAACTCAAAAATCAAATTGAATACTTAGAAGTCAAGTCATTTAAAATAAACTAATAAAACTAAATAAACATAATAAATAATAAAATTCACGAGACCAAATATTGTTCCTCAAACTCAAGGTCCTGAACTAAGACCAAATTTTATGTTTGAAATTGTTTATGATTATGATTTTTATATCAAACACAAATAAAAAATGTTAATATTTGATTGTATACCATTCAAGATAGGCATCCAAATTGCGAAGAACTTTTGCATTTTGAATGCAATCCAAATTCTTTCAATTATATCAAAGAATGAGTGAGACATTGAGTATCACATAAAATGGAAATTATTTTATAATCAATAAAAGTAGAATTAATAAATTTCATCAAGAGAGGAATCTTCAGATTTTGATACAATTCCATTTTTATTAATCTAAGGTTTATGTAAGCTATTAAATCCAAGTCATTTAACATAAATTCTATCACCTTCTGTTTATTTTAATTTTTTCAACTAAATACTGACTATTTAGTTTTCATAATTTCAAATTCATAAAAATTTTATTTACTTATTATTTTCTAATTTTTTAAATATATGTTGCCAAGTCTTAATTTAAAACTGTATCACCTTAAAAATAATTTTGTTGAACTATTTACTGTGTATTCTTACAAGTTTTTTTCATTTTACTATTTTTATCTATATCACGAATTTTGTATTGAGGTTCAGCATGGGGAAAGCCTAACACTGCACTTTTTTCTTTTAATAATAATTTTAGTATCTGAGAAATTAAACTAAGAGACTGGATTTTTTAACAATTGATCATAATTTTTATATATTTAGGTTTAAGTTCAGAAAAAGTTGAATAATCTATATTAAAAATTTTCATTAGTTCTTAAAATATTTGTTTTATAAAATTCTTTGACATCAGTCTTCTTTACATTATCTCCACATTTATATTTAAATGGGATCGCAAAGCCATATTTTAAAGAATTGATAATAGATAAAACATATTTATATCCTTAATATTTTTTAAACATCTTTTAAATTTCAAAAATTTATTTAAAAAAAATTAATTCCAAATGAAATTACTTTTCTTCTACAAAATTTATCTTACTGGTTTATAAAATTCATTAATTATGCCTTNAATTAATTCCAAATGAAATTACTTTTCTTCTACAAAATTTATCTTACTGGTTTATAAAATTCATTAATTATGCCTTCGCAAAAAGACATAATATTTATAATTAAGAATGTTGACATTTTTAGATTTACAGAATGAACAAATACTATTCTGAATAACTTCATTTTTTGCATTTTCTGATTTTAAATTTTTATTTCTAGTCACCTCCTTGCACCAAGCGATTTTTATACCATCGACTAATTTAAGAGTGAAGTGTTTTGTGTGTCCACGACTGTTTTCCAGTAATCATCTGTCATTGGCACATTACGAGAACTAAGTCATAAACTTTAAAGAGGAGGGAGGTTGTTTTCAAATAGTTTGTTTTGTTTAGGCACCAGAGAAAGGAATGAATACGAGAGTAACAAGAAATTGTTGAGAAAAGGAGCAAGTGGGAAATGTGGTTTAGCTACCNCAGAGAAAGGAATGAATACGAGAGTAACAAGAAATTGTTGAGAAAAGGAGCAAGTGGGAAATGTGGTTTAGCTACCCTTCTCCATTTCTGTAGTACTTTCACAGCTTTACTGGCATGTCATAGAACATGTGAGACTCGTGAACTCGTCTAATAAGGAGCAATATCCACACTATTATTAAAAACCACTTTACGAAAATGTTCTAATTTTGTATCCCTCTACTACCCCAGGTTTGGCCATCTTGGTTAGAAAAATGGTGTAAAAAAATTTAATAATTTTACATATAAAAGTGACCACCCTGAAGGTGCCATCGCACGGTAATGTGGGTGCTGGCACATGACATGGTAGTACGTATACAGCAAACACAATAATATTGTACCACGCCGAGCATGTGTTGCAGGGGACCAACAACTGTAGGAGGCATACAGATATTGAACGTTTTCCCGAGGAAGAGATCCTTCCACAGATGGCGCAACTGACCCTCCAAATCCACAGCAGTTGCCATCTAGTCTGCTCCCAAACTTTCTCGATGGACGAGAGGTCTGGGGACTTTGCTGGCCAAGGAAGCATGTTGACATCACCAAGGCAGTACTGTGCGAGGCAGAGCATCATCCTCCTGGAAAATGGAGTTTTCAAGCTGCACCAGTATATGGGATCACACATGGTCACAGAATTTTCTGGACATATTGCAGCACCACCAGTGTTGTGCAGAAATCTTAGGGAATGGCACTCCACTCCACGACACCTCATTGGGGCAGTGTGTCACTCTACAATGAAGTGTGGTTCACAGTGCTGGCCAGGACGTCTCCAGACTTGAGTTCGACGGGCACCTGTTTCCGGAAAGAACAGTGCTTCATCACTGAACATCACTTGTCAATCCACAAGCTGCCATGCTACTTGTTCCTGGCACGTCACGCTTGCTGCGATGCTCAGGTCGCAAGGGACGCCACGACAGATCGCTCTCTGCTAGCCGCCTGGATACGGTACTGGTGGACACAGGCGTATCCCCAGCTGCCGTGACCTGTCCCTGGATGGTGCACGGCGATGCCTGTGGAGTGCTCGCAACAATCCTCCCTGGTGTTCCATCAGGGTCGACCTGAGCCTTCTCGACACAGGCTCACAGTGTAGGTGAGAATGAGTCAAGTGGCGAGCAATGCGCTGAAACGTCCAACCTGCTTCTCCGAGACAGACAATNCACAGTGTAGGTGAGAATGAGTCAAGTGGCGAGCAATGCGCTGAAACGTCCAACCTGCTTCTCCGAGACAGACAATGCAGCCTCTCAAACTCGTCCAGCTGGGCAAAGACTTGAATGTGCTGTCGGGACAAGCTGTATGTTCACTGAACTTGGCTCGGTGGCTTGCAGCTATGCCCCCTAGTGGGACATCTACGCAAGCAAACACGACACGTTATGCTTTGATACAGTGTGGCAACCTTCATTGTACTTGTGCAACCTATTCATGATAACTTTTTTTTTGCAAATGAGTGTTATGCACAAAGGGTTAAATAATTAATCATTCTTAAGGTATGAAAATTCTTTTTAATTTAGAAATTCTTATTACACTTCTTATAAAAACAAATGACTGTTAACTGTTTTAACAATCTTAAATTTTTTTGCAGGCAGGGATGGAAGCTGTGAAGCAAATGCAGACCTAAATGCTTATAACTCCATACTTACAGAATCATCACTATCTTCCAATTATAGATTGCCACAGTCAAAGGACTAAATCCACAATATTTGTGGATCTCTGAATTTACAAGAAAATATGTGAAATTTTGGTGGCATAAATATTTTATTTAAGTGACATACGAGTCATGCCATTTAGGATTAATTTCCAGTGCCAGTATTTCATCATTTAATTCCTCATTCATTTGTGAACGTGGTAATTTGTTCAAACAATGATATTGAGTATCAGTTGAATTGTGGGGCTTCTTGCATTTTTTTATAAGGCTTGGAGCTTGCATTCTTACTTAAAAGGGTCATTACAAACTATTATCTTTGAGGAAGATGTGACATAACATAGTAGTAAGTATTTGTACCACTTACTTTCACTGTAATGTTGAGGAAGAATAGCGCAGAGCGCAAGCCAGAGCGCCTATGGGGGTGTGGCGAGGTGGATTCACAACTGCGGCAGAATGCAATGGCAAGGGTAAGTGCAGTACCTGTAGAGAACGCATCAGCCATATTTTTAACATGCAAAAATCATCTTGTGAAGAGACTGAACTCATTTCACCGAGGTAGGAGAGTATTATTAGTTTGACATCACCAATTCTCTACTCAGCATAGATGACACCTTACTACCTGGCAGTGGAACCCTAAGTTTGACGTTAGATATACAGAATGTATACCATGTATGTCAAACTTGTAAATAATTATCCACCATTTCGCAGTAAATTCTTACATTACACAGATGAGTTGAGGTTGTAAATAGGCTGCTAGTCTACCACAAATCTATAAAAAGACAGGAATTCAAGTACTCACCATGTAGTAATTGTCGGCAAGCGCACACACAAGACAACACATTTTCCATGCCACTGCATGATAGCAACATTTCGCTGGCTACGCCAGTTTCATCAGGCGGCGAGGTGTACGACACTGCAGTATGGTTGAAGGGTGCTGTTGGTAGTAAACCTAGCGGCCAGGTGGCAAACTAGGGTGGGGCAGGAAAATTGAAAATTTGCTGGTATAGACGAGTGTGGTTTGGAGCTGTGATTATCTTACATTGAGGCCTGGATTTTGTTTATAAATTGATTAGCTAATTTCCAGCATCTGAGTTCTGAGCTATTACTTGAAGGTGGTAGGGTATGGCTCTCACAACTCTGGTACTGTAGCAGGAATCACAATCCTTGTTGTGTGATGCTGCATGTGCTGCTACTGGTTTGTCCTGTAGGTTATTGATGTGACCAGCTATGGCTTGTTTGGTGTCTGCTCTGTGGCNTGACCAGCTATGGCTTGCTTGGTGTCTGCTCTGTGGCAATTCATCCTGTGTGTTGGTGATGAGACCAGTGTATTCTGCATTTGTGTTGGCATTGTGGCTGATAAATCAGATTTTCTGTTCCAAAGTTACAGTTGCCTTGGATGAGATATGTATGGCCACCGAGTCTATTGAAAGAAGTTGAGGATTGGTGGATGGCACAGGAGCCACTTTGCAGGGGTGGGATCCCCTGGGGGCGATAAGTTTGGAACAGTAGCGGTGGCTTGCAGCTTTGGACGAACCAGTTTGTTGCGGAGGTTAGGTGGCCTTTTGAAGATCAATCTGGGTGGTTTGCAGAGCAGGTCTTGTGTTTGTGATGAGGAAGCCAGAATTTTGTATCCAGAATGGAGAATGGTTCAGAGTTTACTTAGGCCTTCATGATGTGGGACCACNATGAGGAAGCCAGAATTTTGTATCCAGAATGGAGAATGGTTCAGAGTTTACTTAGGCCTTCATGATGTGGGACCACCAAGGGTTTATCAGATTTGTTGACTTGGTTTGTGTTCCGGTATTTGAGATGGCTTGCTGAATCTGTTTGTGGACGAGGTGCGTGGGGTAGCCCGTCTAGAAATACTCTGGCTATTTGTTCACACTGTTTGTTGAGATCACTGTTGGTGGAGCAGATATGTTTGGCTCTTGGGGCAAGACCGTAGGGTAAAGATTTTTTGGCACGACATGGGTGGCAGCTGTCTGAATGTAATTACCGGAGGTTGTTTGTGGGTTTGGCGCGTACAGCAGTTTTGAATTGTGCCATTGTTGATAGTCAGTTCAAAATCCAGGAATATGGCATGTGTTTTGGAGTATGACCAGCTGAACTTGAGTGAACCGTGTGCATTTAAGTGGTTCAGAAAGTGAATTAGGCAGTCTTCCGTGGAAGGTCAGATCATGAAGATGAAATGCATCCANGTGCATTTAAGTGGTTCAGAAAGTGAATTAGGCAGTCTTCCGTGGAAGGTCAGATCATGAAGATGAAATGCATCCAACAGTGTGGTTAATGACTGAATAAGTCTCCTTCTAACCTGCCCATAACAGACTGGCACAGGACGGGGCCGTCGCTGTGCCTCTGACCTGAAGGTAGTGTTGTCTTGAAGTCTGAAGTTGTTGCTGAGGGTCAACCTGGAGTTCAACTAGGATTGCTGTGCACGGGTATTTGCTTGAGGCAGTCCAGAAGAGTGGGGGATGTTCGTATCGAGAGATGTAACATCAGAGTGAAAACAATATCACAATAATTTCTGTAGAAAAAACTGCATTACAGGATTCTGGAAATATTTAGTGTTGCACAGACTAGCAAGACACACATGCAACACTAATTAGAAGGAATGGGAGGGGAGGGGAAGTCATTTGACACTTGGGAGGAATATGGTCATACTAGTGCAACCTCAAAATTCTCCTAAATATTACAGCACACTTCATATTAAATTTTCAACCCCAAAAGGCACAACGNATTAGTGCAACCTCAAAATTCTTCTAAATATTACAGCACACTTCATATTAAATTTTGCAACCGTCCCACTAGTGTATGTTCAACCCCAAAAGGCACAACGATCCGCTTAAACAAAGAAATAAGCGGCATTAGTAATCCTATCATAGTCATAATCAGCTAGCTACATCATTAACACCATCCTGCAGTGGCCAAGTCAGCTTATGTGGCATGTAAAGCACGGTGTGAAGAACGTGCATTCGGTATCCTGGCCCAATGCCATAAGTATATAAGTACATAAACCAAGCTCAGATCAAGGCACTTATTTGTGGAGGGGGTGGACGAAGACAGGGGAAAGAATGCAAGTCTTTTTCTCCTATTTAAAATCAAAATTTTTGTTCAAAAAAGTTTCAAATTAAAAAAATTATTTAAACATTAACGGTTTCCATTGCTCTTTGTGCTTAATGAAAGCAGAGGTCCGGATGACAACTGGCTATATTGTATATATATTTTCATTAGAAATTTTGAAATTTAAGAAAATTGCATATACAAACAGTATTTTAGGCTATATTATAAGTCTGCATTTGTAGACAAACATTAATAAAAAAACATATTTTTCTGAGGTATAGAATTTCTTAAGTCATATGTTGTTTCAAATACTGCTCATGCAAGGTGCAACCTAAGAACAACCAACACATAATTTATGCTCAACGAACGACAATGGTTGTGTTGTCCTCAAACCTGCAACGGACAGTGTAGGAACACAACTGGAAATACACAATTTCAGTTTATTTATATATAAAAAAATAAACTATAGATGACAATACTGACTTTTATTACTGATAAGATTTTTTTTCCACTAATCTACAAAATATAAAAGAACACAATAAATAAAATCAATCACAACACTTCATTACAAGGGGACAACAATTACAATCATTTACAATTCCAGAAGAAGCCTATTAACACATAGAAACAGCTACAATACCTGAACACAAAATAAAATCCTGTATACTTGTTTTTCTACAAGTGGTTACTTCTCAGACAATCTCACGTAGTGGTTCGAGACTATGTGAAATAAAATTCTGAACTACAGATACATCCGACTTGCATGACTGATGCAACGAGGTAACACAAACGCTGTTTTCTAAAAACACCTTGGATAGAATTTGTCACCTAAGTAAATGCAACTGTGTTTGTAAATGTTACTTCTACACAAATTACTGTACTACACNGTTGTTTTGGATAGAATTTGTCACCTAAGTAAATGCAACTGTGTTTGTAAATGTTACTTCTACACAAATTACTGTACTACACAGCAATGGCAACACTGCATGTTCGCAATCATAAAAATAACTACGATGCAACTGCATAAGAAATACCAAAAATGCAACTGAAAACATACATATGATGAAACACAGTTGCATTACAAATAATATAGAGTAACAATATTCTTACAGATAATACACAGTTTAACACAGACAACTACAGTACAAACTGTGGCAAATAAAAAATGATGTGCATTTTATTTGTGCAAAATAATACATTTCACTTCCAGTATTTGTGCCCGACCGACACTATCACTTGTTTAAAAAATGCATCATAAAGAGATGCTACCCATCACAATTATCTCAATTTAATAATACAGTGGAAGTATACTGAATTCTTTAAATGTTGTCACAGCCAACACCATTATTCCAACCACAGATTCAATTTACACCTTTGCAGAAACTAGGAAAATAGTTCCACCTGAGAATACAGTCAATATATTTTAGAAAATGTTACAATGATAGTATTGCACCTTTTCAAAACTGTTGCATCAGCATTTAAACAAGTAAATTAGACTAAGCAGACGAGCACATCACAGTAATAAATATGAANAACTATTCAAAACTGTTGCATCAGCATTTAAACAAGTAAATTAGACTAAGCAGACGAGCACATCACAGTAATAAATATGAATATCAAGTTTTATGTTTCAAAATACAATGTCACAGCTGCAACCGTTGCATAAATTTCTTGTAATATACTTTGTTACTTGGTAACAATAACCATTTGTTGTTATACTAAAATTTGTTTTCAATCGTATGCAACATTTGTATTTAAAATACACATCTCAACTACACATCCCAAACATAGCATATATATATATATAATACATATCTATATTCACTAACAAAACCATAAACCTTGCACAATCTAATCCACAGATATTGCTTCCCAATGCAAGTGCAAGTCAAACTAAAGGAATGCATGCTATTGCTTGTGTCCCAACTAGCACACTTCCAAAATGAGATCAGCTACGATGACAAACTCATTCCACGTTGACCAGCAGAAAGAAACCCGATACAAAGCTAGCGAAACCCATATAACATACTTGCACCTAGCATTCCTTGTACATAAAAAACTACTTACCTCCGCATTTCTGTAAGTAGGCGAGAAGCCTCTAAGGAGAGAGGAAAAAAAAAAAACAGCACAATCTACAAATTTTGCCAATATGCCAATCCCCAGATAGTATTGTTCCAGAATGGCTGATCCTCTACCAGTTATGACAAACAAAGACAGTTTTATTTATTCACAATGAATCTTAATTAAATTTTTTTCTTTATCTTGGTTGTAACAAACAGTATATATGTGGATACAGGTGTAGGGCATCGTGACATGAATTATCTGAACAGTACTTCATGGTTCCACACGCACCCACGACAGTACATACTGACCTCGAGTTACTGTTACGCAGTTGACGTCACGGGAAACCTTGCAGGCCTCTACGGCCACTTTCATTACGACTGGTTCACAGTGAAGTTAACATGAAACTCCTTACGACAACTTTGTCTCAACGGTGTCAAAATTACTACTAAAATTTTACCAGAGTTCACAATGTAATAAGACTTGTATGTTGTCAATAAGCTGTACAGCAGTGCAATCAAACGGGCCATATCCATGATCTGGAAAGACTCTTATGTATGTGAATGTGTGTTAATATAAGCATGCATACGTCCACATCATCTCTCCCACCTGCAACACTTGCTTATGCCCATTGACAATTTTTCTCAAATTACTCATTTTTTAAATAACTTCATATGAATTTCTTAACTGATGACAAAGTAATGTTGGTATGAATATAAAAGAAGTGAATAAAACAAAAAATTGTTTCTTGACTCTGTCACTGTTATATTTATGTTAAGGTGAAATTGGTTCAACTTCTTCCACAGAAACTCTTTAATTAATGTGAATGCAGTGCTGTGCGAGCTAGATTCCAAGTTACCTTCAATGTGAACCGACCTAAGCATTATTTTCAGAGAAACAGCGCAATGCAAAGCCCAAGGAAAATTAACATGTTTAATGGAAAATATATTATTTGTAATGTATAATTTTCTATAAGTAAACATTAAAATGGGAAAATATAATTCGAAATTCATCACAGAAACTAGAATGGATAGATCAATCATTGAATGCTTTAATGTGTCAGTCTTAACAGAACAAGATCATAACTTTTGTTCTTGGTTTGCAGTTCTCGTGCTTGAAACTCTACAGAACCAAGAACAGACTATGGGAACCAATCCATGCCAACCTACAACCAAGCAAGGATGAAAACCATTTATCACAGCAACTCAGAATTTTAATTGTATTCAAAATTTTGCCACAGAATATCAGACAGATGAAGATCGACTCCAAAATATTATAATTATCAGTACCAGCCAACGTGGAGCAGCACAGCTCTACAAAGGTACATTCAGAACATTCCACAAACCCACACACTACATAACACTACAGTACATAGCCTCCCAAATCAGTTTAAATACTTTGTCATCTGTATCGTAACAAGCATCCTACCGGCCCTTATTTTATACTGCGACTAGATGCCCGGACATCAAAAAGTCACGGAAAAATTTCCATAATCAAAAGGTTAGGTTAGGATAAACGGCACCTGCGACCTTCAACACAAAACCTTGCCTTTAAAACAGCACACGGCTTGCACTACAATAGACAGATGTACAGGGGCTTGCCTGGAGCGGCAAGGACTTCAAGTGCGCCCTCACCACCGAGCACACAGCACTGAACTGGCATGCGGTGTTCTCGTCATACTGCATGTATCTACGCTACTTTGAAGTGGTACTGGTGGGAAGTCTGTAGCAAGGCTCTCGAGTATTACTTTTCACATAGAGCATTTTGAGAAAGCCTTTGTTAGCTATGTTGGAGTCCTCGCAAATGGAAATGTACACACCTTGAAAGCACTCTACAGCCCTTGTCTGGAGAGTATGTTCTTTTCATAAATCAACACACTGGATGCATGTTTCATAGTCTTGGCGATATAGGCGACTTTCAAACACTCCAGTGCCACGTAGGGAGGCCCCTTCAGATGTTTATAAAATAAAACTCTAACATGTCCCTTTGCCTGGCATAAAATACTTTATGCCTTGTGCAATGTCNCTACAGCCCTTGTCTGGAGAGTATGTTCTTTTCATAAATCAACACACTGGATGCATGTTTCATAGTCTTGGCGATATAGGCGACTTTCAAACACTCCAGTGCCACGTAGGGAGGCCCCTTCAGATGTTTATAAAATAAAACTCTAACATGTCCCTTTGCCTGGCATAAAATACTTTATGCCTTGTGCAATGTCAGAATCTAAGCTAAAATATCATTGAGTTTCTCAAACTAGTTTAAAACCTTAAAATCAATTCATTATAAATAAATGCAATAGTGAGCAAATGTGCACAAATAATACCTTAATAACCTGCTGCCCTCCTTACTATTAAAATTTGCATCTAGCAATCATTCATTAATTTAAAAGAAAACTTGTTCACCACTGGTTTTAACTAAGTGATGCACAAGCAGTCACTTTAACTTCTGAATACTAAGTACACTGAAAAAACTTGAGGTATACGCTTAGTGCTTATTGGTATTCACTTGGGTTTCCACACTGGAATTAAATGGAACACACAATGGCACGACATGACAATCCTTTCAACTTCGATCTCGGTAGGAAATATGCTGATTTCAAGGCAGCATTCCTTCCAAGTTTTCTCAAGTCTAGGATGAAGGTAATATAAAAATAAACAAAATCATTGTGCCAAAACACAGCCAAGCCTGCTCTGGTTGTTTCTGCAGTTTGTCTATACTATCTCGCAACTACAAACTGGATAGTTACTNCAACACAGCCAAGCCTGCTCTGGTTGTTTCTGCAGTTTGTCTATACTATCTCGCAACTACAAACTGGATAGTTACTTTGGTTCTTCATTGGATACTTGTAGAATACTTAAGAATGTGCTCTCATTCCTTCTATCGCTCATGCGTGCGTGCAACATGACAAATTGTGCCTCCTAGACTATTCCCATCCAATATTGACTGTTCATCTTCCATTCGTCGCAACTGTGACTTCCAAGCGATCAAGACATACTAACATAGGACGNATCCAATATTGACTGTTCATCTTCCATTCGTCGCAACTGTGACTTCCAAGCGATCAAGACATACTAACATAGGACGTAGCTAACAATTCTTCAACTGAAAGGGAAACAGATTACGCAATGCTCACAAAACCTACAGAGTGCTACATTCATGTCAATTTTTATTAAGAAAACAGTGTTTCCGCATTCCTGTTTTCCAGGGGAAATTTTCTTTCCTAAGATTNATCCAATATTGACTGTTCATCTTCCATTCGTCGCAACTGTGACTTCCAAGCGATCAAGACATACTAACATAGGACGCAGCTAACAATTCTTCAACTGAAAGAGAAACAGATTACGCAATGCTCACAAAACCTACAGAGTGCTACGTTCATGTCAATTTTTATTAAGAAAACAGTGTTTCCGCATTCCTGTTTTCCAGGGGAAATTTTCTTTCCTAAGATTNGTTCATGTCAATTTTTATTAAGAAAACAGTGTTTCCGCATTCCTGTTTTCCAGGGGAAATTTTCTTTCCTAAGATTCTAAGTAATTTGGAATGGGAAAATGAGACTAATAGATTATGTAGTTATCTGGAAACTCTGCAGGCAAATGATGCTAAGATTTTAGGCACATTTGCCTTAGCACGATAGGAGAAACACAACTTCTCGTTTAGTAATCTATGCTTGCAAATGCAGACTGATAAAAGTTTGTGGAAAAATGGTGTGCGAGCAGAAAATGACACGCAGAGAATCTGCGGCAAAAACTAGCGATTAATACACGTTGAGGAACTATTATGTCCAACAGTGACGACCCACAAAGTTATGCCCCTCTAGTTCGACACACTTCATGCACTGCCCCATTTCCTCACAGCCATAAACACCAACATTTCCAGTAACACTGCTCATTTTACACATTAGCTGTAACAAGCCTTTGTGCAAAAGAAAATTAAAAGTGATTGCTGTTGCAAAATAAATAGCTTGTCCCTTTTCACTGCAGACCTACAAACCAAATATAACACCTTGCTAGCAATACGAATATTTTTAAGTCTAAAATATTTCTGGACTAACTTCTTGCCACAACCAAATAATCACAGCAGGTAAAGTTCACAAAAAAATTCATAGAGAATTCTTACTATATACCGCATGGTCAATAAAGATGAAATTTTTAAATCAGTATTCAAGAAAAGAGCAGCACAACCTCAACAACACAAATAAAACAAAAATATAATTATTACCAATTTCAAATATAAACTTATATTTAATTAGTTCAGATGACAAGGCTGTCAAAATGTATTAAACACTGAACAATACTATACATACAGAAGCCACGAGTGACCAAAACTAGAAATCCTGAGTATCGCCGACAACAAACACAACTGCACATTCACATCATCTTCCGACCTGATGGTACTTTTATTTCATTTCACAATTTCTTATACACGAAAGGTGNCAACTGCACATTCACATCATCTTCCGACCTGATGGTACTTTTATTTCATTTCACAATTTCTTATACACGAAAGGTGATCTTTCGATGTTTACAAATTCTAATGATCACTGTAAGCAGGATTAAGTATAATGATCTCTGTAAGCAAATGCACACTAACATGAACTTAATAATACTTAAATACATCATTTGAAACATCCTTGGAAAAAAAACCCCAGACAATGTTTCATAACCATCCATTAGTAACTCCAAATTTGTTCTACTACCAAATTCTTAAAACTGTTCCAACAAAAGCTCACAATCCCATTAAAACTACACACGTGCATGCACGCACACTAACCAGATTTTGTCAAAACTGCAAAAAAAAAATTTCCCCACAAGTATGTAAAAGAGGAAAACAAATATAAAGAAAGCTCTCCCTGCATTATTTATTTAGTTCCAAAACATAACAATATGGTCCATTAAATCATTTTAAAATGTGAATCAAATATTGTAGTTGTTTTAATAACAAAACATGAAACATTGTATGTAAATATGTACTTCTTTCCAAGCAATAGGCAAACTAAAAAAAATAATTAGCAAAATGGAAAAAAAAAAAACCGGAAATGACAGTAATTTAGCATAACTACTGTATTGCACTGCACCATGAAAATTTGCTATTATATTTTGTAATTTGTTTTAAAACAATGCAGAATGACGTCAAGACTATCCTCACATTTTAATGTTTACAAATTTCCCCCAAAATTACACGAACAGGGTTTTCATTCTAACATGATGAGTTTGTCAATCAGTTGAAATTCATTTTCAGTACGGCAATAACTTGNCACGAACAGGGTTTTCATTCTAACATGATGAGTTTGTCAATCAGTTGAAATTCATTTTCAGTACGGCAATAACTTGACGATAAAAGAGAAATTACAGTCACTGTTATGTGATCAAAACATTTGCTGAATCAAACAGACCGCCATTACAAAATTCAGCAGGAACTGACATATTCCACCACATCGATACTGTACCAAAATTTCAACTCCACCCTCGCAGTGTTCCACGATTGATGAACAAACAATGCTACGAGACTTCTAGAGGTCACTAAGCACACTGTTCTAAAACTCCTCAACATTACACACATCTTGCTCAGAACAAACGAAATAACTGTTAATAAATGGCATAATCAATCATTTTGCGCAGAAAACGTAGGCCAGTATTAAAATAAATAAAACAAAAACCAGACTTCCAACATTTACTCTGTTATAGCATTGGCAGTACAGTAGAACCTACTTCGACCGACTTCTGCAAACAAATAATACGATGAGGTTCTTTCGGTATACCAATGAGTTGCAACTCGGTTCTTACATGCTCCTTGGTGCCGGCAACACCATCTCTAACAGGTTGGCAGAATCTATGTACAGTAAGGACCTGATTTTAAAAGTAACCAGACACAAAAAAAAAAATTGCAAAAGCTGTTTTAAAACACAGTTTAGTTTCACACCAATGAGAGTTGTTTTGCAACTACACAAAATAAACTATATTAATCATGTGTCCAAAACGTTTTCCTGACTGCGTATTTCTCCGTAGTCTGTTGCGCAACGGTCCAAATAGCACATAGGATATTCACTTTCGTTTGTTCACGAATCAGCTGATAATGCATCTTTTGTTTCGTTTAGGTCGTGTTACCGCTATCATTTTCCGTGGCATTGTTCACATTTCAAACAAATAAAGACTGCTGCTCTTTGAAATAAAACTGCATATAATTTGAATGGGTGGGGCAGCTGTTGTGTTTTTATTTCAGTCTTCAATATATATATATATTTACCAACGATAAACTACAAGAAAAAATCGAAATTATCATTATTCCTTTCCTATTACAATTGTTATCTTTACGTAAATGATGGTCATGTGGAAAATGCTGCTGTCTGTGAAAAGATTTATTCCCAGGTGAACTTTTAAGCTTCTGTGCATGTGACTGCGATGAGAACACACGGGCTGCCCATGAAGTGAGAGTAGGATAACACTGCATGAAATGATGCTACACAGTACATTCCAGCTACGTATAATAATGATTCATTTGCTATAGCAATAATCTATCTCGTCAGTTGTTATAACATGGTTCCTCTGCAGTAAGGAACACACTTTTCAAGCTGTTAAAACAAATGTCAATCATAAAATAAATGTGTGTTGCCAATTTCTACAAAAATTCACTTTCAAAAACATTACCTTATGGACATTTTATGAAACAAAAGTAATACCAAAACTTATTTAAAAAACCATTAGGTAAAAATTAATTTGCAAATGCATTATAAATTATCAAGTTAAACACGACATTACTTTATGTACAGTAAAACCCCTATTTTACACTTTTCAAAAAACTGGAAACAAATTTTGCGAAATACAGGAAAGTGTAAAAAGAGGGAAACTTATGCCGTAAACACAGACAATGGGACCAAAAAAGTGTGTGTAATACAGGGGTTCCACTGTAAACGAGTAACACCCAAAGAATACAACACACACATAATAGGCTAGTTTACACAATAACTTTCNAGGGGTTCCACTGTAAACGAGTAACACCCAAAGAATACAACACACACATAATAGGCTAGTTTACACAATAACTTTCGTAGTAGGTGCACACAGTCTTTGAAATAATATCTGAATACATAAAATACTCATTTAGAATGCACAAAAGATAAATGCAGAATTAAACACAGTCTCAAAGTAAATTTCAATGATTAAATGAGATCACAGTGTGGAGCAGTTTAAATATGACTAAATGGCCTTTATTCATAAATTAAAAGTAGTTCTAATAATACTAAGTTACATCAGATTGCTCAGCATGGTAAAACCGACAGTGAGAAGCACGTGCGATGCCACTAAAGAGAAGAGGAGGTTGTCTACAAGAGGCAGCAGTGAGCATTGCTACATGCGAGCACGTGGATGGTGAACGAAGCTGACCTGTAGTCAAAGCTAACCTGGGACAAGTGTTTGAAAAGTGAGTATCATTTTCCAACTACGTATTACAAACAATTTTGGTTTGTGACCTCATGTACGTAGTTCACAAAGCACAGTACTACACCAAACAAAATACTTTGCTTGTGTAATACTTACTAACAAANAGGGGTTCCACTGTAAACGAGTAACACCCAAAGAATACAACACACACATAATAGGCTAGTTTACACAATAACTTTCATAGTAGGTGCACACAGTCTTTGAAATAATATCTGAATACATAAAATACTCATTTAGAATGCACAAAAGATAAATGCAGAATTAAACACAGTCTCAAAGTAAATTTCAATGATTAAATGAGATCACAGTGTGGAGCAGTTTAAATATGACTAAATGGCCGTTATTCATAAATTAAAAGTAGTTCTAATAATACTAAGTTACATCAGATTGCTCAGCATGGTAAAACCGACAGTGAGAAGCACGTGCGATGCCACTAAAGAGAAGAGGAGGTTGTCTACAAGAGGCAGCAGTGAGCATTGCTACATGCGAGCACGTGGATGGTGAACGAAGCTGACCTGTAGTCAAAGCTAACCTGGGCACAAGTGTTTGAAAAGTGAGTATCATTTTCCAACTACGTATTACAAACAATTTTGGTTTGTGGCCTCATGTACGTAGTTCACAAAGCACAGTACTACACCAAACAAAATACTTTGCTTGTGTAATACTTACTAACAAAAATGTAATTTCCCATATTTAGGGCTTAGTCTTGCAGTACTCTCTCACTAACATTTAAGAGTGCAGCATAACTTCAAATTGGAAAGCTGCAAATGGACTTAGCTACTGGTTTTGGCAGTTAAAATATGAGACAGTAGCAGTTAAGTTTAGGTACAGCTATTTCTACAAGTATTTTGATGTTTCAGAGAGANGGGGGGGGGAGAAAGAAGAAAAAAACAATAAATTATGTTGACAGGATTTTTTTTTAAATTTGTTGAATATCTAAAGACAAATAGGTAATCAAAAAAGAACACCCAATGGTATTAAAATTACTGCACAATGTCAAAGCCAAACAGCATGGTATATTACAAACGTCACTATTTAGTTTTACAAAAAAAAAAAATTAAGGTACCTGAACTGAAAGTAAATGCTTTTAAAAGAGCAGTCAATTTTAAACTACAGTATAAAATATAATTCCAAATCCCATACATAATATTTGGAGTGTTTAAAATGTAATCAAAGTATTCGAGCAAACATTTAATATGAATGGTAAAAACCTGCATGTTTTAATCTAAACAGTTGTTAATGTTCTCCAAAAAATTTGATTTATGAAATAAACTGTAAATATTTCAGAGAACGCAAAAACCAACACCACCTGCTAAACATTATTTGAAGATTTACCTATTTTGCGAACTTTCATACAGGATTATGAGTAACTTTAATGAACTTGTTATTTTTAAACTCTAGCCTAGCATATGTAACTCCCTACTTTCCTTTCACATTTAGAGACATTACACACTGCGTGTTAGACACATGCCTCAGGCAGCATTAATGTCCTCCCAACAGAACTTGGCATGCTCTGAAAACTAGGAAACCGTACTAATTGCACGACTGCCGCAAGTGCTTGCTGCTGTAAAGATGGCACTCGAGGTGCAGCACTTCACTGCGACAGACTAAGTGCACCTGTATCCTGCTTACTAAACCGCTTCCAAGTCCCAACACTGAAATGCTTTCTTGCCAGCAGCACTATAAAAACAATATGGACTCCATTCAAGGTTAAAGCAATACTTTGAAATGTTTAGTACTCATCATACAAGTTTTTAATGCATTTAGAAAATATCCACATCACTTGACCATGCGGTTTTGACAATACAGTGGAAACCATATTTTGTACTTCTCAAGGGACTAGCAAAACATCATGCAAAATGCAGGAAAATGTGAAACTAGTACATTTATGCTGTATGTGCATTACATGAGAGCAAAGAACACCAGTGCAAAATTGCAGAAAGTGTAAAAAAGGGGAACTTCTGTATCTACTTATTTCTTTTGAAAACTACAGTGGAAGGTTGAAACCCACTACCCCTGGTACAAGTAGAAGTGAGGGTGGAGCAGACGACATCCAGGGCACACCAGAGCACAAACTACAATTCACCACAAGATGCAATATGGTAAATAAACTGGCAGTGACCTAATGACAAATTTGTTTACGCAAGGTGAACAAGCATTTCAAGCGGTGAAGGGCCACAAGCCACTGCAGTTCTTGAAGCTCCAGTACCTTCTTAAATTATTTTAATTCACATGTATATAACTAATCCCAACAGCAAACATGCATGCAAGTTTTCCTTGCACGACTGAAATGTTTAAAAACTTTAGTCAAAGTCCTTGGCCACAAAATAGAAGTAGGAATTTACTATTTAATGGCTTGATAAAAATGCTGGTCCTCAGTTTTTATTTAAATAAAATACAATAGATTACATTCCCTATTAAATTGTAAACATAGAACATACTCTGTTTAGCTTAACTACCTGCAGTCAAAACTACGTTGTAGAACGCTCTTGGCCAATACAAGACCTGTCCCTTATGCAACACCTGTTTATCTTTAAAACGCAGAGGGTAAAAACACTCCCCACCAGAATGCGTTAGTGTACACACAACGCCCTTTAAAGACTGCTAGGACGGATGGGAGAAATAAGGGGTGGGGGAAAATCAGCCATAAGCATAAGAATTTCGCTTGTAGATGCTGCCCTGTCCAAGATTGCAAGCACAGGTTAAGTATTCAACCTGAGCTAATACATACTGTGTGCCACCTTACTTATTATCAAGCACTAAAAATATTACAAACTTACATTTTTGAAAATCAATATTTAAAAATACACTATGTCGCAATTAACATCAAAATAAAATCAACAGGGTGTTGGTTTACCCATAAAATTTTTTTTGTCATAACCTTTTTAGAAGGGAAGAAGTATTATACAACTTTAAAATACATAATCCAAAAGATTGCACACATTTTAGCAAATGCCTCCAAAACTTTTCGACTGTTACTTAGCCTACAGAATAGATAGAATTAATTTTGATAACTCGCAAACTAAAGTTCACAGCAGCTATAAGTTATATTTGAAATACGGTTCAGTGCTAACTGCTCAACTTAAGAATTTAGAATAGTCAATGCAGTTACCATAAAATAAATCTCAGCATACACAAGATCATTACTCACTGTCAACTGATAAATGCCATAACCAAGAGAACTTACAAAACTGCATGTACAACTGGCTGAAATCATAATAAACTATACAATATTGTCTATGGATTGCATACTACGTATGTCAATGCATTGGGTATGCCAACATATTACAAATGGCCATATACAGTACACGTTAAATACCTCAACTTTTATACGTAGTAATAGAGGTAGGTACTTAATATTGGAAGTCTTATTTTTAAACGTTTACAACATTGACTCCTTGTAATAATGGCACAATGAGTCACTTCAATAGCAAAAGTTAATATGCAATAACAAAAATAATTTCTTTTAAAAAAGTGAGGATAAAATGAAACTTGCTAAAATACGAAAATACACTAATTACATCCTGCAAACATAAAAGTAATGTGTGGTTTGCTATAGTACACCCTGCTTACTTATTAGTGAAGTCTCCTTTGTAAAAATCACACTACTTACCCTTCACAAATAACACTGAAAGAAGTTTATTTTTTTTTTAAATAAATTAATATTTCAGTAATAAATCTTGTTCATTTTCCTTACAAGAAGCACCTGAATATGGACTTCACACTNTTTAGCTTAACTACCTGCAGTCAAAACTACGTTGTAGAACGCTCTTGGCCAATACAAGACCTGTCCCTTATGCAACCTGGGGACCGTTTGCAACACCTGTTTATCTTTAAAACGCAGAGGGTAAAAACACTCCCCACCAGAATGCGTTAGTGTACACACAACGCCCTTTAAAGACTGCTAGGACGGATGGGAGAAATAAGGGGTGGGGGAAAATCAGCCATAAGCGTAACAATTTCGCTTGTAGATGCTGCCCTGTCCAAGATTGCAAGCACAGGTTAAGTATTCAACCTGAGCTAATACATACTGNAATTTCGCTTGTAGATGCTGCCCTGTCCAAGATTGCAAGCACAGGTTAAGTATTCAACCTGAGCTAATACATACTGTGTGCCACCTTACTTATTATCAAGCACTAAAAATATTACAAACTTACATTTTTGAAAATCAATATTTAAAAATACACTATGTCGCAATTAACATCAAAATAAAATCAACAGGGTGTTGGTTTACCCATAAAATTTTTTTTGTCATAACCTTTTTAGAAGGGAAGAAGTATTATACAACTTTAAAATACATAATCCAAAAGATTGCACACATTTTAGCAAATGCCTNTTTTTAGAAGGGAAGAAGTATTATACAACTTTAAAATACATAATCCAAAAGATTGCACACATTTTAGCAAATGCCTTCAAAACTTTTCGACTGTTACTTAGCCTACAGAATAGATAGAATTAATTTTGATAACTCGCAAACTAAAGTTCACAGCAGCTATAAATTAGTTATATTTGAAATACGGTTCAGTGCTAACTGCTCAACTTAAGAATTTAGAATAGTCAATGCAGTCNTCAACTTAAGAATTTAGAATAGTCAATGCAGTTACCATAAAATAAATCTCAGCATACACAAGATCATTACTCACTGTCAACTGATAAATGCCATAACCAAGAGAACTTACAAAACTGCATGTACAACTGGCTGAAATCATAATAAACTATACAATATTGTCTATGGATTGCATACTACGTATGTCAATGCATTGGGTACACAAAANCAATGCATTGGGTATGCCAACATATTACAAATGGCCATATACAGTACACGTTAAATACCTCAACTTTTATACGTAGTAATAGAGGTAGGTACTTAATATTGGAAGTCTTATTTTTAAACGTTTACAACATTGACTCCTTGTAATAATGGCACAATGAGTCACTTCAATAGCAAAAGTTAATATGCAATAACAAAAATAATTTCTTTTAAAAAAGTGAGGATAAAATGAAACTTGCTAAAATACGAAAATACACTAATTACATCCTGCAAACATAAAAGTAATGTGTGGTTTGCTATAGTACACCCTGCTTACTTATTAGTGAAGTCTCCTTTGTAAAAATCACACTACTTACCCTTCACAAATAACACTGAAAGAAGTTTATTCAGAAAAAANAAGTCTCCTTTGTAAAAATCACACTACTTACCCTTCACAAATAACACTGAAAGAAGTTTATTTTTTTTTTAAATAAATTAATATTTCAGTAATAAATCTTGTTCATTTTCCTTACAAGAAGCACCTGAATATGGACTTCACACTCTGTACGATGCACTGCAATGAGCTCCTTTAATGACAAAGGTACAAAAAATTTACGCTTCTGGGATATAATTTCCTTCATTAGATGTCTGCCTATGATTACACTAAAATTTCATACATAAATATCATTTTGGTCTAACGCAGGAAATGTATAAACACTGTCTCCACAAGAAAAAACATTTACAAGCAATTTCTAAATTTATGGGTTAAAATTGATTACTGCAGATTTTTACGAGGATAGAGATTTTACAATGTCATTCACCTAAAGAGGTCTACTGTAAGTTACGAGATGCGGTAGCAAAACACGCATACAGCTAACTATTTATATATTCAGGTTTCCTCCCTCTTTCTTCTATGGTTTTGAAATACAAAAGAATTCGAGATGGTGCTGCACGTCAACACCGTTCATCTATGTCGATGCACGTGGATAGATGGCATTGCGAGTTGACAGCAAGAATCAATTGTTTGCAGTGTGTATATACTAAGCGTGACTCTGCATGTGTCATATTGGTAAACAAAACACTATTTGGGATGGAAATGGTTAAAAAAAATAATAACCATCTGGAAAAACTGTTTATGAACATTTCATTACTGAAAGTTAAAATAAATTAGGTAAAAGTGAAAGATCTGTTAATATGAAGTATGTTTTATCATAATTGTTTGCACAATGCAATATAACCAATAGCTTCTCAAGCTTTATCACATTATAGCAACTTCACTACCTTGATTCATATTTGACTAGTGATTGCCAGCAAGAAAGAAGGTATTTTTTTTTCTTTTCTGCGATTACAGGAATGACGCTAATAATTACAGTCTAGCAAAACTGATTTCACAAAATGTGCAAAGTGATGCTTTATGCNTATTCAGGTTTCCTCCCTCTTTCTTCTATGGTTTTGAAATACAAAAGAATTCGAGATGGTGCTGCACGTCAACACCATTCATCTATGTCGATGCACGTGGATAGATGGCGTTGCGAGTTGACAGCAAGAATCAATTGTTTGCAGTGTATATATACTAAGCGTGACTCTGCATGTGTCATATTGGTAAACAAAACACTATTTGGGATGGAAATGGTTAAAAAAAATAATAACCATCTGGAAAAACTGTTTATGAACATTTCATTACTCCAATTTGGAAGATACTACGTAAAATAATCTTCATTATACTGAAAGTTAAAATAAATTAGGTAAAAGTGAAAGATCTGTTAATATGAAGTATGTTTTATCATAATTGTTTGCACAATGCAATATAACCAATAGCTTCTCAAGCTTTATCACATTATAGCAACTTCACTACCTTGATTCATATTTGACTAGTGATTGCCAGCAAGAAAGAAGATATTTTTTTCTTTTCTGCGATTACAGGAATGACGCTAATAATTACAGTCTAGCAAAACTGATTTCACAAAATGTGCAAAGTGATGCTTTATGCCCTGCCAAATGCTAAAATAAAATACAAGATCTATAACAAAAGTTATATTGAAAATTTAAAAAAATGCAAGTTGCAGGACACTGTTTTACATTTGGTGGCTGTTCAGTGTTAAGTACATTCAGTATTAGGTGCAAAATTGAAAGTCCTTGTGTGTACTTTGTAACGAGATTCCACTGTACTGACAATAACTGCACACAAGAGTATTTTAAATATTAAAATTTATTTTAAAACAAAAAAAATAATTAATTTTTGAAAACAAACCACATCAAATTATTGAAAAACAGAAAAAGTACAGTACCTACTTGAATAGAGGCTGAGATTAGGCTACAAAGCCATCACAATACCAACACCATTTTTTTGCATTATGCACGACATACAAATATAATCAAGGGGTAATATTTACATTAATTTTGTTGTTTTATCACTACTATATTTATAACTAAAATGACAAGAAAACTGCTCTAATAAAGGCAAAAACATCTTTCCATAAACTGAGAAACTTAAATTTACCAATACAAGTTTCATTGGTATTTAAATTGTAATGGACAGTAGGAAGTGATGATGTAATACTAGAAATATTAAATGCTGACAAAACCTGCACTGAACAAAATAAAACAGCTTGCATAAGGCTATAACGTATCAGCATAAAAGAAACTAGAAAGACTAACTAAATTTGTAATATCATGGATGTGACCTGGCAGTTTAAGGAACCTCTGAAACGAATGTGGAAAATTATGCATGCGAAAAAAAACATATGAACACCTCCTACAAATAAGTCTCCTAACCTCAGAAGACATGACAGCAGAATGACTGAAGACTTTGGAACCACGGAACAGGGGCAATGTAGAAAACAAAAGGTCAGCCAATACTATTACCGACAAACTCATAAATAACTCAACATCTCAATTTCGCTTAGAACAACATTGCAGCTTCAAGTTCTCGACTTCTGTAAACATGCCATTCAAAAACAGTAAAGACAAGTAAAATTGGGTCCCGACTGTACAGTGCATGAAGGTAGTATTTATAACNCAGGGGCAATGTAGAAAACAAAAGGTCAGCCAATACTATTACCGACAAACTCATAAATAACTCAACATCTCAATTTCACTTAGAACAACATTGCAGCTTCAAGTTCTCGACTTCTGTAAACATGCCATTCAAAAACAGTAAAGACAAGTAAAATTGGGTCCCGACTGTACAGTGCATGAAGGTAGTATTTATAACAACATGTCGAGTGGCTGCTACTGCGAAGCCTACCTTCCTGGTGGTGGGATCCAGCCCTGAGGTTTCAGAGTCAGATGATGTATGCCAATTTGGGTTCGGTGTTAACTGCATAGCCTGCAATACAAAAGGAAATAGAAATTGACTAGTTTTGTTTGGTTGCTAGATTTGGCAGCATGGATAGTTTAAAAAACTGCATTGTCTAAAATTTGGCTGAAGGCTGTCATTGCCAAGCATGTCTGTGATGAGTGTGACAATACAGTGAAATAATGTAAACATGTGAATGAAATCTGCCTCTATTCTTGTATATGCAGCAGCAGGTGTTGTTTCCACCAATACAAAAAAAAATATTCGCAGTTCACAAATCAGTTTCCTACTGACAGCAGCCAACATCCTTAGAGAACATAGAAGTGGCAACTGGACGGCAAGGCGACAACTGCTCACCGCAATGGGCCGTGTCTAACTCTGATATTCGTGCTACGCTCAAACTACGGGGAATGGTGGGCGGAACAAGAAACAATAATCATGGTTGCTAATACTGCAAGTTCACAAATCATTTACAAAGATTGCACTTTACACTAGAAATAAGTTATTCACAAACAATTTATAGATACAATAGATATAAGTTGGAACTGTAAGTAACAGTGTCCACATGAACGAGAAAGAATTCCACACAATTATCACAATATTCATAAATTTTCAAAAGTTTAAACTACACGATAAAGTATTAATACTAAAAACATATTGCATTACCGACATTTTTCTCACTACTTTTTAACTCATATCAAACCATTCTCTTAACATCTAACTTGATCAACTGTACTTGTCTAAACATTTTTCCGAAAGTACGACCACCTCATTCTATAAAGATGTGAATTAGTTTCACTGTTATTCCTGATGAAAATACGAGATCACACGAATGCTGATAACACTTTCATTACTTCTACAGTGCTTACTAGGTTACGCAACCTCACTGTGTGCTTGGGTTGCAATAAATACATATTACATCACTTTCAGTCTTTTTCCATGAAGAGGTACTGCATTAAAAGTCAACATGTTATCCACATTTAAAATTCTCTTGCTTGTTCACACAAAAATACAATAGTTAACGTTTCCTTGTTTGTACAGATTCACACCGAGATGACATTCCCAAGAGCACAGGGTTTCTGTGGAAACACTTTGTTGTTGTAAAAAGTGGTGTTTGCAAGACTAGATTATTTTACACTTCATCATACGTCTTAGTCTAAACACACGTGTCAACAGCTAAAAAGTCACACATACATGCTAAGCTACACAGGTGGTATAAGTTAACAATGTAGAAAATAACTAATTGGTGAAATAAATTTGACACGTGGAAGAATCCGATACTTAGCACAACAGGGAATCTGTACTTGAAATCAGACCGATAAAAAGATTATCTATAGGAAGGAGGAATAAGCTACGTGACAGAATACTTCAGAAACCCAAGAACGCTGCCACAGATTCTTGTGTCTCCTAAAAAATCTGAATTTTCAATTTAGTTCTCAAAACGACTTTAAAATGAGCTGAGACAGAAGACTGCAAAATAACTAGGAACTTCCATATTTACACAAACATGCATACACATGCACCTACGTACACACACACACAAAACTTACAATGATAATATCCAAAGATTATGACAACATGGCTGGTGAATCACCAAATGGCAGTAAAATACTGAAGACACAAAATTACATATGTGTTCTGTCATTTGATATGCAGAAGAGAGTTCATTTATTGCTTGACAAAACAATATAGAAGTCAATGGCAAATATTTAAAATATGCCAAAATATAAAACTTTGGACCCAACGAGGACTGGCAACTGGAATATCAATGACTCCGACAACTTACTGGCAGCGATGGAACGTAATTAGAACTTCTACGAGACAACCGTCGTTAATTGATCTTGACATCCGCATCCTGCTGGCATCGTTCCACACGAGTAGAATAGTTCAAGGAAGCGACATTACCCGTGCGCTTGATGACGCTGCCACCAGAACGAGCATGCGTCATCTCTCCGACGCCCGGATTCGACAACTCGTCGTAGCCAGAGTCGGAAGAAGTATCGCTGAACGACTTTGCCAGCTTGCTGCCAGTGCTGCCAGATTGGAAGATCACTCCGGAAGATTGATTAGAAGGTTCCAGCAAAGTAGGACGAGCATCTTTCTGCGGGTTCTCATTAGGGTTGTGCCGTACGCACGGCTTGAGAAACCGCAAGTCCAACACCGCTATGCTGTTGTGGTCCTGGCCCGTGAATATTGTGCCGCAGCATACCTCCTTCCTGCAAATTCATACAAGGCCCCACAAATAAAATTTCAAGCACAATTATTTAAAGTAGGACTAGCAGCTTACAAGGAGAATCTAAGGCAATTTATGTACACAATGTAACAGCCAGACCAGTAATTTAACACATTATATCAAGAACGTACATGAAGACACTTACGTTTTCCAAAAGTTCAAGTCTAGAAACCCACTGACTGGAATATGAGATCTCCGCTTTGTTGCCTTTTCGTGAAGGGAGGCAAAACGACTACGCTTCTTTTTTATCGGCGACTGCTTTGCTGACTCATCGCTAGGAGTTGGGCTGGAAGCGCGCCCTACAGGCACATGCGCTGGTACGTAATCTTCGCCTGCCAACAAATAACACAACACAGTTTTGTGCTTGGCCTAAGTGGGGTATGGGAAACATACAAAACATTCTTGAAACCAAGAACTTTACAAAGATGCAACAGAAACATCAGCAGAATATAAACATGCAAATGCAGTACAATTATTCAACCAGCAGGGATACACAATGCTTTACAATATAGTTTTAAGGCAAGCAAATCCTATTGTGATAAATAACTTTGGTCAAATATCAACGGTTAATATTCCAAGTGTGTGCAATAATATTATTGCAAATAACATTGATGCTACTGGTAAACTGGAACATGTCATCAGCATTAAAAAATGAAGGCTTAAAATTAAACTGATAAAAACAGTGACAAGTGCAAGTATCGTCAGATTGAAAAGCATCCATATTAGTATTAATATGGCAATCAATAGATAAAGCAGGGTTGATAAAAATCATTATTAAAAAAAAATCAAAATAATTGGATTTATTTGATTCAAATCGGATTTATTTGATTTAAATCAGATTTTTTTTATTTATTTACATATTCCCATATTTTTTCATTTAGAAGTCAGTTATTACTTATTATTAAAAAAACATCTCTTTGTTTATTTTAATTAATAAAATAAAAAAGAATCAACATTGCAGTTCTATAATTATCAATATTAATCGCATCCAAACAAAAAATCAACAAAGAAAAATTAAGAAAATCAAAGACTTAAAATTGACAAAATCCGTTTGACTGGTTACATAATTATTTTTTCCCATTCAGGTTCTTTAAAAGGAAAACTAATTTGGCTGCCTTCTCAGTGCTTAACCTATTTCTTATTTTGGTATGCACCAAATTAAACGTTGAAAATATTCTTTCCACCCCAGCGGAAGATGCAACAGCACTTAGCAGTTGCTTTATTATCTGTAATTCTGCTTCAGTTATACATTTTTTCATGTTGTGGATTGCTAACCACCAATCAGTAGGGGTGGTTTTCTGTATGACTTGTTCATCAACTAATACTCCAGTGAACGGCTCAACTTTTGCATTCAAACGAATAATGCTATTCATCAAACTGGTTCCTGTCTCTCCATAGCTGTCTCGCAAAAATTGTAAGGCTGCATCACTTTCGTCGCTTGACAACTTTTCTTGGGGCAGTTTTGGATAGTGAGCCGGTGTCATCGCTTGGCGATAACGTTTCATGACAATCTTCATTTGAATCATACGTAGTTCCTCCTCTAGTTGGTCAATTAATTCCTTCCAGACAAGTACGCTATCTGAAATGGTACATTTATCGCTCTGAATCTTGTCCAGAGCTTTGGCTATTGGCTCTAGTCGTGCAATTAGACCTTCTGCATTTCTTTTAATACTCATATTTTGTATGAGGTTTCTAATGTCCGAGCTAATTTCCTCTTTATTTTCATCTGCTATTTGCATCAAAATCTGCCAGTTTTTAACATAGTTCTTTAGTGAATCACACATTGTGTTCCATCTTACTTCTTGTGGCATTACTAAACTATTTGCCTTGGTGAGTGAATATTTATCATGCGCGAAATGATTGTTTCTGAAGTACTTGATAACTTTCAGAACATGTGTTGTAGCATCTGGAATTTCTAAATCTTTAGCCAATAGGTTAAGAATATGCGCAGAACATCCGTAGGTAACTATAGGTACATTAACTTCAGCGCCATTATCGTCAGCAGTGTTTGTTTGAAGCTGCTTACGCATTTTTGCCATGTTAGCTGCATTATCCAATACAACACTTCTAACTTTACAGTTAAAAAGTTTTTCTGCTTTTTGTATACTTTCATTTACCACAGTTTCTAAGTAGTCGGCAGTGGACTGTGGTCTGCCGTATCAATGATATCAACCAGGACAGTTTTACCATCATTCGTTGAGACACACGTGCAAATGATAGGGTCGTTTCGTGTGTTAGACCGACCATCAATTGACAAGGTTACAGTTTTATTCTCTAAATCTGATCTACTTTTGTTTTGTTCGTCGTTGAAAATTTCATCGAACAGCTTGCCACCTATATCAAATCGATTTGNACATCTGATCTACTTTTGTTTTGTTCGTCGTTGAAAATTTCATCGAACAGCTTGCCACCTATATCAAATCGATTTGGAGGAACGTAACCTGGCCGTAACGTACTCATCAATTTCTTGAACTCTTCATGCTCCGCGTGCAGAAATGAGGTATTAGATGCATAAAAATACTTCGCTACTTGCAAATCCAAAAGATGTTTCTGCGTGGCATCTGTTTTTACAACGTAGTCATCTAGTTTTTTTCCGGCCTAAACCAGGGCTCTGATTTGCTTTAGGTAAGGAACTAGCAGATGCAGAAGACACCGAGGCACAAGCATTTTCGTTTACTCCTAACACAAACATAAAAACAAACATTTCTATAATAATATGTCTTGTAAATAAATGTCCTGGTACGTTTTCTACCAACAAGAAGGTCTGATCTCGTACGAATGTGCGGTATCCGTTACCGCCAAATAAAGCGGCGTGATATCCTGCCGGATATTGTAAGATATAAAATAAATCACACCACATAACTACATAAGTTATAAAAATGTATGACAAACAAAAATCATAGTACTGTTAATAAAAAAGATAGTAAGTTACCCGCGCTCGCGGCGGCACTGCGCTCGAGTCGATGTTCTCATTGCGATCCTTTTCTGCGACACATATTTCTAAATGTTTTTTCATTCTCGCTACTAAAGCCATTAACTCCTTATTACAACTTTTACACACCACTTTGTTAAACTTTCTGCAAGCAGACTTTTTCATCAAAATAAACCCATACAGTATCTTTTTTTCTTCCAGCCATTTAGTTGTATTCACGCTTTCACTAATCAATCACGAATGACCGGGTGAAAACACATTAAGTCGTGAGTTTACATTTCGAGGAATTCCCGAACTGTGTAGATAAACACAGCATTGCACGTATGTGTGCGCCGTAGTTTGTGTCGGGGAAGTCCCTTCACACTTTTTGGTCGATTTTGTTGCATTAAAAAAGGTATTGATTTAAATCAATGATTTTGTTAAAAAAATCATTTGATTAAAATCAGGTAATTTAAATAATCTCAACTGTGAGATAAAGACAGAACTTCATGTTGCTCTCTTTGCAAGAACACCCAAGCTGGAATGGGCACCCCATATCAGCCAATTTCTCAACTGTATATAATCAAAAACACACATTACTTTCTGACCTTTCCACAAATGCACAATGCAAGTGATGGCGAGGCTACTCGCTGGTCAAATGCTAACCATCATGCCATCTAACTGCAATTTTTTTTAAATTATGGTGTAATATTTCAGTGAGGGTCAACTTTCCTTCTTATACAGAAATTAGTTTTTGTGTATTTATGACTATAGAATATATAATACATTTTTTGAGTTGTTTAATATTTTTGAGTTAAATTTTACAACTTGTTAATTGTGTAATTGTAAAAAAAAAGCAGAACTACATCCATATTTTAAAGTTTATACTATGCTATTTGCAACAAAATTTTTATTTCATGTCTAAGACAACTTCTACAGCAGCAATCCCCCCCCCCCCAAATACTTAATCGGAAGGAAATGAGCAAATCCAATATCCTAGGTGGTGCAGAGCCATAGCAGGCCATGGATAGGACTTTCTACAGTTCTTAAAAAAGTAATTAATTTTACCCAACATAGTGTGCATCTAAATTGCTGTATAGGCTTACTATAGATAATTTTTACTCTATATCCCAATTTGATACTTAATGTAATACTTAAGAAAATAAAAGTGTTCCCTGCAATGCTTTAGTTATAGCACTAAGTCAATGGCAAATCAAAAATATTTACTTCGATTTACGCAGATGTTACCATTATAGTTCATTTCATATAAGAAGGCCACATTCTGACAGTCAGTGCGTGGCAACTTAATATATTGAAAACAACTAACGTCCCATTTACAAAATCCTGTATCAGCTGATGCACGAACGAACAAAAGTTAATATTACGTTGGCTATTCTGAGAGCAGTGCCGAAGCACATCACACAAGCAGAAAATACGCGCATAAGAAAGAGTTCGTACATTAATTAATACATTTTATTTTACGTGGTCATAAAACAGCAGTTTTTAGTTTTAGAAACGAAACTTCGTGATAAAATAGTAATGTATAGGTGTTCAAAATGAGATGCACAATAAAACGATACGTATCCAAATGTGACGAAAAAATCCAAAGTTTCCAGACTCTCAAACCAGGTGCTGCTATCTTGTGGGTTAAAAGTGCACCATATGTTGCAATATGCCCTTCCACGCCATCTGTCATCCATATCCCGAACTACACTCAGAAACATGTTATAGTTTTGTTTTTTAAAATAACGTATTCACGCGCATATATAAATAATTTTATTTTCCCGCGAGCTCTGTATAATTTTTAAAGTAACTTGTATTTCGTAAACCCCGTTTATGAACGACCCTACACACGTCCACAAGCTCCGCTTACGAATGCAGCGCCACCAAAGCAGTTCACCAATTGCCGCACGCAGCAGCACCTCCTGGCCACATCAAAGCCTATTCTTGAAACGCCATTTGATGGCGAATGGATACATAAACGAAAAGGCGCGGCGATTGTCAACTGTCAAGAAAGTGGCCTTCTTATATGGTACAGAATATACCGTAAAGAAATATTGCCATACATTTGTGTACAATATTCCATTAGAGAAATAAGCAAATATTTGTACTAAACGTTAGTTTCCCACACAATCAACTGCTAAATGAGCGAACGTCTGCATACAAGCTGCAATTTGCCAGCAGAGCACATGATCTTCTTACAAAGATGGCATAAAGAGGAGTTAGAAAAGGAACCCTGAGACTGCTGGTTACGCCGCTGTTTGTACTACATCCGCCTGCTCACGTTGATCCCAATCACATTCAGCAACTCCTATTTTAGCTTTCACACATCACTAAGTTATTATAAGTGCAAATTATTTCTATAAAACAATCACATTTGGGGCAACATAAAAGAATAATCCCGGAGTCCACAAACAGCTTGTTTGAGGGCTACCGACAAGTATTTATATGTCATTTCGTTGCACAATGTCATTTAAATTAATAATTTCATTCAGGTTCAGTGATTCTCATAAATTCAAATGTTATTTATAGCTCTTACAAGCAACCAAAAATACAGAAAAGAATAATTTATTGCAGTTTTTAATGATATACTTTGCAAAATGCAATTACATGTTATAGTAGTGCGTACCAGTGGCGACAACGGGGGCCTGGCTGGCAATGCAGGCCGGTAGTAAGGCATAGCCTGTGTCCTGATTGTCAATTTGGCTACACATTTTTTTCATATTCAATTTGATTTAGGCACGTAACCAGGGTGCTGAAGCCACTCCCTAAGTATCAAGAAATAATGAATGGCATTATGGCAGGAAAGAAATAGAAATTAACTCTCTATCGATTTTCTTGCATAGTGCTGCTTGTAGTAATAGCAATGCCTCATTAAGATTGTAATTTAAATATTCAAATTACATCAATAATGTTTACGATTGCTAACATGTGCATCAACACATTTTTAACAGGAACGTACATTGGTAAGTCACTTTAGCTTCTCAACTCGATTAAGGTGCAATATAAAACTCCATTTTTGCATGCAGATAAATATATATACCTGAAGTGAGGGCAGATACAAGCTAAACTGCATGCATGCAGTTCAAGAGTTTCCCGCTAGGTAACACCATCATCGCCTAAATGGGACAGAGCTGCAAAACGTAACAAAAAGAGGAAGTGCAGCACGGAGCTATACGCCGTTGCCAGTTCGTCTCTCCTCCATTCACTACAAACATTCTCCCGACTCGCTGGCGGTGGTTCCACGGCTCACGCCATAGAGGAAATAAGGAGGGTTCGCTTGTGCTCCCGAGTGGATGCAAGAAAAAAGTCGTGCTGACCATGTGTGTCTCAAAACTTTCAAACCCGTGTAAACCAGTACAAAATACAGACATGACTTTTCACAGTTAGAAATGTGTTTCATTCTAATTAAATTATATATATATTTTTAAGTTTACATATGTAATTCTATATACCTGTTGTACCTTCATACAAAATAAATAGAATTTTTAACGTACCCATTCAATGCATAAATGAGTGTATTTATAGTTGCATTCTTAAATTATAACAAAGTAATGAAATGATTTTCGCAAAGTGATACCGCAACTCGAGATTTCTGGTTCGAATACGGCTTCTATATTTACTTTAATGTATGTAGTTATAAATTTTTTTTTAATGTTGGATATGAATCTTAGGATATCTACAACTTAGATACAAATAAGTTTTACAATTTTTTACATTTATGAAAGAAACGGTTTTATTTTAAAGTATAAGGACAAGGAATAATTTGATTTCCTTTGACAATTTATATAAACTAAGATCAGCTGCTTCAGGCATTAAAAAAACTCCATATGAGATGTGGACCGGAAGAAAGCCAAATTTAGAACATTTGAAAGTTCAGTAATGGCACATGTACCGAAAGAAAAGAGAACCAAGTGGGACAGAAAATCCAAGAAACACATACTAGTGGGATTTTCTGACAATGTTAAAGGTTACAGAATTTATGATCCAGTAGAGAACCAAGTAACAACCAGTAGAGATGTTGTGATTCTAGAAAAGAAAAAACAGAACACTGTCACTGTGTCTATAGGAAACACAGATTCAGTGGGGGAGTTAATGGAGGAATCTGTGGTCAAAATAGAACCTCTTAACGAGTCAAGCTCAAGTGAGTTAGAATACCTAGATGTTGAAGATGAAGATGTGCAGACTGAAGCAAGAGGACTGCAACAGTCAGAGGATACTTCACAATCTATGAAACTCAATGAAGAGAGGCAAAAGCGACAGAGGAAGCAACCAGAGAGGTATGGATATGCCAATATATGCACCAGCTACGTAGGAGACGATGAAATGTCATTTTCAGAAGCTATCAGTGGTCCTGAGAAACAACAGTGGTTGCAGGCGATGGCAGAGGAACTGCAGTCATTTCAAGACGACGTTCGGGAAGTTGTCGATACTCCAGTGAACGTAAGTATAGTGCGATGTAGGTGGGTACTAAAAAAGAAACTTTATTGTGACAATACAGTGAGATATCGTGCGCGATTAGTAGCTAAAGGTTATACGCAGAAAGCCGGTATAGACTATCAAGAAACATTTTCTCCAGTTATCACACATTCGACCTTACGATTATTATTAGCTTTGAGTGTACAACAAGATATGGACATTACTCACTTAGATGTCACCTTAAAGAGAGCATTTTTATGCATTTACCAGAAGGTTTTCCTGTCATTAATTCAAATAAAGTGTTAAAATTAAAAAAGGCTGTTTATGGCTTGAGTCAAGAATTTAAAATAAAGAATCTGGGTCAAGTCAAGCAATATTTAGGAATGAGAGTTAATATTTAAAAAAATTCAAATGTAATTACTATAGATCAGCAGCATTATATCGAGCAATTGTTAAAAAAAATTGATATGTCGGACTGTAATATAGCTGAAACTCCCATTGAGTGCAAGTTAAATATTGAAAAGTCAAACATCTGTGAAGAGAATTTACCTTATCAAAAATTGACTGGTAGCTTGATGTATTTAGCTGTAATGACTCGACCAGATATAGCTTATTCAGTAAGTTACTTAAGTCAATTCAACAATCCTTATTCACACATTCACTGGAATTATGCTAAAAGAATTTTGAAGTATTTGTGAAAGACAAAAGACTATTGTTTAAAATACTCTAAAGAAAAAGCAGAATTACAAGGACTTGTAGATGCCGATTGGACAAGTGACGCTATAGATAGGCGGTCATACACAGGATTTTGCTTTATGAAATCTGGTTCTGCTGTTTCTTGGGAGAGTAAGAAACAACGAACAGTAGCTTTAAGTAGTTGTGAAGCAGAATACATGGCGCTGTCAGAAGTTTGCCGTGAAGTCATTTATTTACAGAACTTAGAGTTAGAAATAACAGGTTTTTGTTGTAAAACTGTACTATACAATGATAGTCAGAGTGCATTGAAGCTGGCAAATAATCATCAGTCTCACAAACATTCTAAACACATTGGTGTGCATTACAATTTTATTAGAGAGACAATAAATAATGATATTGTTGAAACAAAGTATTTGCCAACTAGCAAAATGCCCGCTGACTTATTGACCAAGGGTTTTTATCTGGGGTAAAACATTATAAGTTTGTCGCATGCAGGTTTAGGGATTAGGGAACGCCGTTGGCTCACATCCATCCCCCCCTCACACCACCCCCGCTTCGCGCACTTCGCTAGGCGCCTTCCAGACGGCACGTGGAACCAGGGCCGGTGGAAAATTTTGGTACACGTGGAGCTGAAGCGTAGGCCTTCCCCTCCCACCCCCCTTCATC